>BHEV01038995.1:0-30688 GCA_004319985.1 Emydocephalus ijimae | reverse complement strand
ATATATATATATATATATATATATACACACTCACACTCACACACACACACACACACACACACACACACACACACACATAGACACACACACGTATGGTATTCAGCTTTGTTTGGGTATTTTCCCACGTGATTATAGTTGTGCTTTTAAAGTTGTTGAGACGTTTTGGCAGAATCTCATCTGCCATCATCAGGCTTGTATATTGTGTTCATCTGTGAGTCAGGCTTTCACAGCCGTTTCTGTTTTAAATTTGGTGCTAGTCTACTGATGTGTTAGAATGGTTTTTTTCTTCTAACACAGCAATAGGCTAGCACCAAATTTAAAACAGAAACAGCTGTGAAAGCCTGACTCACAGATGAACACTATACAGAAGACTGATGATGGCAGATGAGATTCTGCCAAAACGTCGCGACAACTTTAAAAGCACAACTATAATGATGTGGGAATATATCCGAACAAAGTTGAATACCATACACACACACACAAACACACACACATACATAAACATACATACAGGGATGGGATTCTACCAGTTCACACCTATTCACTAGAACTGGTTGTAAACATTCTAAGCAGTTTGGAGAACCGGTTGTTGGAAGAAATTACTGGCCTAATCCTGTAAGGAAGGCAGGAAGGAAACATTCTGCAGTTGCTTACAGAAACTGCCTCTCCGTTAACCCTTGTTACATTCTTGGCAGGACTAGACTTCCTGTCTCAGGAATTTCTCTGGAGTTTTTTTCCCCTCCTTTGCTGCTACTTCGCTTGTGTGGAGTGACCATTCAAAGTTACAATGGCACTGAAAAAAGTGACTTACGACCATTTTTCATACTTATAACTGTTTCAGCATCCTCACAGTCATGAGAGGCCAGGCGAGGAGATACCTGCCTCAATGTGAATGGTATTGAGTTCAACACACCCAGCCAATAACATCACCACCAAGCCACAGCCACCAACTTAGCCACTACCCACAGAACCGGTTGTTAAAATTTTGAATCCCACACCTGTATGTATGTATGTACATTTCTCACTGTAACAAAGATTTGTTTTATTGCTTATAAGTGATTGTACTGTCTCCTGGCCATTTTGACATGGAGCTTATGTAAAAAATAGTGGATCTATGCAAAGTTACTGTTATGATGTGTCTGCTGCTGGCCCCTCCAGTAGCCAAATCAGAGGAGGAGCAGGAGGTATGGGAGTCTGGGTCAGTATCAAGGCAATCTGAATGCACTGAGGGAAAAGAGGGAATGGAGCTGGCAGAGAGAGAGGGAGGGGTGGGCAGAGCCTGGGCCATCCATCAGCCTTCAAAGTCAACATCCCCCAGGTCTGGATTTGGCTGATGACAAAGAGGAGGAACAGCTGGGTCCAGTGCCTGATGCATAGATGCACAGAAGGCAAAGGAGAGGAGAGGAGAGCAGTGGAAATCTATGGACCGGTCCTTCGGACAGAAGAGCCCCACGTGGGGATAAAAGGCGGGGGGTGGAGACAACTATTCATCTCCTGGGAAGACAAACTTGTTAGCCTGGTGTGTGTGTGAGAAAGAGGCGGGGGAGGGAGAGGGAGAGGGAGAGAGACTTTTTGCTGGGGCTGCTGGCACTCCTAATAAAGAGAATATTTATTTAACTACAGAGGGTTTCTCATGTTTGGGAGCTGGGTCAGAATAGTTATGTTTCGTTAGCTCTGCAAAACAATTGCTTTTAGATAGATGAAAAAAATTGCTCATGGATTTTATTTGCCCATCATTGGTTATTAGCCAACATAGAAATAAGGAAATGCCCCCTCTTTCCCAGCACAATTACAATCAAAAAGAACTATTTAAAAATATGCAGAGGCAATAAAATCAGTTACAGATAATCCTTGATTTACGACCACAATCGAACCCAAAATTTCGGTGGCTAAGCAAGACAATTAAGTGACCTATGCCCCATTTTATAACCTCTCTTGCCACAGTTGTTAAGTGAACCACTGCGATTGTTAAGTGAGTAACACAGTTTTTAAGTGAATCTGACTTTTCTTGTCGCAAGATGGCAAAAGGAGACCACTTCATCCTGGGACACCACAACCGTCATAAGTACATGCTAGTTACCAAGCACTTGAGTTTTGGTCACGTAACCATGGGGATGGTGCAACAGTCATAAGGGTGAAAACAGTCATAAGTCACTTTTTTCAGCCCTCTTGTAATTTCAAATGGTCAGTAAATAAATGGTTGTAAGTCAAGGACCACCACTACCTGTATACATTACGGTGTATTACAATCAGAGTAAAAGTGAAACTCATGCAGCTGTGCCAGCTGAAACTTACAAGTCTGATACTGTGACTGTCTAGCTTTGTTAGATATTAACAGATGAACAGAGTTGGAAGGAACCTTGTAGGTCATCTAGTCCAACCCCCTGCCCAAATAGAAAGCTCTACACCATTTCTGACAGATGTGAGTCCAATCGCTTCTTGAAAGCCTCCAGAGATGAAGCTCCACAACTTCCGCAAACAACTTCTGTTCCATCGGTGGATTGTTCTCACTGTCAGAAAATTTATCCTGATTTCCAGGTTGAATCTCTCCTTGTTCAGATTCCATCCATTATTCCTTGCCAAGTGTCTGAGAAAATAGCTTGACCCAAGTAATCTTACTATCTAACTTCATTCATTGTCATTCTCCACCTAAGCTGACAATCGCTTCTTTCAATCGCTCTGCTTTAATCAAATATATTTTCAAATCCTGGTACGTCTGGAGCTGGAATTGGCTGGGAAAGAAATTAATTTATATTATAGCTTCTCTTTTTTCTCTCCCCCTAATCTTCTGCTGAACACCAGAAGAAGTGCTTCTTAGATTTATTTCCCTTCTTTCACCAAGTTCAAAGTCTTCATTAATTTTTATCTCCAACACAGCAACTCGGCTGTAAGGATAAATTGGTCCGAAAAAGAGAAATGGGAAGAAAACCTTTTGGTCCTTGTCTCACCAGTCCTAATTCAACATTACAGCTCTGTGGCTATCCATATTTCATTAAAAAGAGATGTTTGTCCAGTTGAAGGCAGTCCTCAATGTATGACTGAAATTGAATATGAAACTAAGGCTGCGGCATGTGATCATACTCAGTTGTATAACCCTTTTTTTGTGTGGTGGCTAAACAAAAGCCATAGTTGTAATTCATTGTCCACAAGGGGCATTTTTGTCGGAAAACAAAAGTAAAATTCAGATTCTATTGATGATGATAATGATGTTATCCATTCAGTTGTGTCTGACTCTTGGCTAGTTTATCAATCAATCAGAATAGAAGCTGGTAGGAACCTTAGAGGTCTTCTAATCCAGCCCCCTGCTCAAACAGGAGACCTCATAGTAGTGGTGGCTAACTTTTTTGGGCTCCTGTGCCAAAAATTGTGTGTGTGCTTACATGCTCGCATTCACGGGCCAGCACCCAGAAGGCAATGCATGCCCCCCCCCCAGGCCTTCTATGCATGCACACGTAATCCCCACTCACCCATGCCGCCCCTTTACCCCTTACCTTCGGAAAAACAGGAAGTGACGAAACAGGCCTAGTTTTCAACCTGCAAAGCCTGCAGAAGCCTGCAGAAGCCTTCCTCAAGCCTTTGGGAGGCCGAAAAAGGCCTCAAACCGGCCGAAAATCAGCTGTGAGGTACGTGCATGCCCAGTGAGGTAAGGTTGCCTGCAGCTCGTGTGCCGGCATAAATGGGTCTGTGTGCCACCTGTGGCATGCGTGCCATAGGTTCACCATCCCGGCCCTATAGCATTTCAGATAGGTGGCTGTTCAGACTTTTCTTGAAACCTATGAAGCAGCCACAATTTCTGAAGGCAAACGGTGTATTGTATTCACTGTCAGGAAAATTCTCCTTAATTCCAGGTTGCTTCTCTCCTTGATTAATTTCCATCCATTGTTTCTTGTCCTGCCTTCTAGTACTTTGGAAAATAAGATGACCCCCTCCTCTTTGTGGCAACCCCCGAAGTACTGGAATACTGCTATCATGTCTCCCCTAGTTGTTCTTTTCTCTTGACCGGCCATACTCAATTCCTGTAATACGCAATATGTTTTTGTCTCCAGGCCTTTAATCATCTTTAGTTGCTCTTCTTTGCACTTCTTCCAAAATCTCAGCATCGTTTTTATCATGTAGTGACCAAAACTGGATGCCCAAGCCAAGTCTCTCCACCTCTTCTTGAATCTTGCATTACTTCTTTGAGCTATTCTATGCTCTGGCTGGTGTCAGCTTTGATGATGTCCAGCCAATGTGTTCTTTGACAGCCTGGGTTTCCTTTTACTGCTAACTCTAATTGCTTTCTTTAATGAATTCCTCCACATGACATGGCCAAAGTAAGAGAGAGACCCAGTTCCATGATTTTGCATTCCAGTAAAGTGTCTGATGTTATGTGCTCCAGAACTTGTTTGCTGGTCACCTTTGTCATCCAAGAAACACACAGCAGCCTTCTCCAGCATCGCAGCTCAAATGGGTTGATTTTCTTCCTGTTTTGCTTTTTTAAGATCCAGCTTTCACAACCCTAGATAGCTACAGGGATCATAATAGGGCGGATTAACCTGCACACTGCAAACTGCCATAAATGCAGGTTGGTTGTTGAACACCCAAAAGGTGAACATGTGACTGGCGGGGAGGGCCTTGTGCTTGTGGGTTAAAACAGGAGGAGGATATGCTACATATTGCATCTTAAACTTCTGAATGAAGGGTGATTATAAACCTGATAAGGTACCACTACGATGGGGGAAGAAGGTCTGTCCAGAGCTGTATTTCACGGGGCATTCTGGATTGGTGGAAATGGTTTCCCTTGTCTACCACAGGTTTAAAAGAAATGGCATCATAGATATCTCTCGAGAAACTATATCTGTCATGCCCCTGTCGGAGTCTGAATCCGAGGAGGAAGATGAGCAGCTGACAGGGAGTGGGAGTGCGGCTCTGTTGGCTGTGGAGGAAATTGGGAAAGGGCAAAATCCAGCTGGGCAGAGCAGGGAAGAGGTAGAATAAGGGAGAGGGAGTTCAGAGGAAGACCCAGGCCCATCCCCTCTTCATCCTAGGGCACGCAGGAAGGAACAGAAAAGAGAGCAACGTGGGCTGAATGGCTAATTAGGCAGGAAAGGGCCCTGATTCCCTTCATTAGACACATCTGGGAAGAGAGTTTAAAAGAGATGCATGATGACTGCAGCATCTGCTGGGAACAAATGTGAGTTTATCTTGTGTTGACTGGTTATCTGCATTCCTGGCATCCTCCCAACTGGGTTGAATTACTGCTGTTCCTTTATGTCTGTAATTCCTTCTCTTGCTCTGCTGGACTAATTACCTCATTTTGCCTTGATTGGACTTACAGTTACAGTTTTTGTTGACCACGTTTTGGACTTGATTCTCTGCAGCCAAAGGCTGTTCCTGGGAGAGTTTTTCTCCAGCTCAGAAGATAACCAGGACATTGGGGGAAAAGTTGGAGCTAATAAAGGGACTCCTGCTGATTATCCGACTGTGTTGCCTTTGTGCCACGCCCCAGATCATCACAATATCTCTCTACTATCTTTCAGCATTATCTTCCAGATTTGGAAGTCCCATTTGCAAGCTGCCAAAACTGAACCATGTCAAAATGTTTTCAGGGCATGTAAAAAAGATGACAACATGCTTAATCAAGTCAGTTCCTCAAGATGGCAGGGAATGCACATAATTTGCTATACTTAGTCCATTCCGTAGATATTTTGCAAGAGCAGAAAGTGTAAATGACCTCTGAGCTATCCCCTCCCTTGTCCCCAAAAACCTTCCTAAGGGCTATAAGAACCTACAGTAACAGCAAAGGTTTCCCTGTCCAGTTGTATCTGACTCTAGGAGATTCTGAAGACATTTTCCATGGTCATTTGGCCATCATTCTACACGGAGGCACACAGAATGCTGTTATCTTCTCACCAAATTGGTACCTATTTATCTACTTGCAATTTCATGCTTTCAAACTGCTAGGTGGGCAGGAGCTGGAGCAAGAAACAGGAGCTCATTCCATCTCGTGACACTTGGGTCTTGAACCTGGGCTGCTAGTTTTCTGGCTGACAAGCTCAGCATCTTTAACCACTGAGCCATCAGGGCCCCATAAGTACCCATATCTCTTTCTTATCATTCCTAATTAAGCTTGGCTGACTTCAAAAACCCAACAGAATCAAACCTGAATAATGCTTAAATAGGAATTCATTTATTGCCAAATTGAAAAGTATAAAAACAGTGACTTTTGCCTTGTTGCCAATAAAACTATCCAGATGTCTCCAGGAAGCTGCTAGGAGCTGGAGTTTTAAGTTGAAGAAGATGCTTAAAATCTTTTCAGTTATGCCAAAACACAAAGGAAAATCCACATTAAAGCCACAAGAGAAACCCTTAGAGAATAACAGGGAAATGTTTTCTAAAAAGTTGTCCATGTTCACATCACCATCAGGCCTATCATTTCTGGCTGTTGAAGCAGCAAACGGAAATCGTACCCTAGCAAAATTGAGAAGCAGCATTATTAGCTCATTCCTGTTTCAGAAAGATAATATAATATTTTACCAGTGATTTCAATTGTCCACTAGATGGCAGTCATGGTCATGTTTTTGCCATCCTCCATACACCTGAATCCTTTCTATGGCTGTGCTGAGATTGCAGAATTTGCTTTGTTGGTTCAAGTTAGTTCCCAAATCTCTTTCTCCTACTGCCATCCTGAAAGCATCCATCATCTGCTCCGAACAAGGGCTGGCAGGTTCAATTAATGCTCCGGAGGGAGGGCACCCACACGCTCCCCCCTGCACATCTCCAACTTCAGATGATTGTTGATCTCTCTCCATTTCTGGGAAAAGAACTTCAGGGTATCAGTCAACCCTTTCAAAATAAAAAGTGACTTTGGGAAATAAATGTAAGGCATCCAGAAAGTATCCATGATATAAATCACTCTGAGACATTTTCTCTCCAATTGATTTATTTAGAAACAGATCTGGTGTGTCAAAGCCAATTTCCCAAAGTGAAAATTTTCCGTGTGTTACAAAGAATCCACCTTCTCTCCTCCCTTCTCTCCTCCACTTCTACACTTCAAAAAATCACGAGAACCAATTAACTGCCACTGGAATTTCCTAATAGGCCATACAGAATAACCTTGAACTTTTCAACTCCTCCAACTCTCTAAAAAAAATGTGGCAGCTGAATTTCAAAGCTGACACCATTATTCCTTGTCTGGCCTACAGGTGATTTAGAAAATAGCTTGACCCTCTCTGTGGCAGCCCCTCAAATATTGGAAGACTGCTATCATGTCTCCTCTGGTCCTTCTCTTCACTAGACTAGCCAAGCCCAGTTCCTATAACTGTTCTTCGGATGTTTTAGCCTCCAGTCCCCTAATCATCCTGGTTGCTTTTCTCTGTACTTTTTCCTAGAATCTCAATATCTTTTTTATAGCATGGTATTCCTACAACTATTTGTTGCACCATGTTGGCTTCTATAGCAAGCGGACCACTAGAGAAATTGGCAGTTCTGCTGAATGGTGGCAATAATTGAATAGACTTGTAGAGTGACAGCTGCAATTGTTTGTCTAATTAGATCAATTGACTGCAAACAATCTCTCTTTGTTCGCCTCCAGATACCCAGTCCATCTGGTTTTTAAATTTTCTCCAGAAACAAAGCTTTGCTCCCTTTACACCGGGGATGTCTAGGAATTAGCTGAGAATATTTAACAACGATCCTTATACAGGTAGTCCTTGACTTGCAACAGTTCATTTAGGGACCATTTCAAAATTACAACAGCACTGGAAAAAAGTGACTTTTGACCCTTTTTCACACTTACGACCATTGCAGCGTCTTCATGGTCCTTTGATCAAAATTCAGACACTTGGTGAATGGTTCATATTTATGATGGTTGCAGTTTTCTGGGGTCACATGGTCAACTTTTGTGACCTTCTGACCAGCAAAATCAATGGGGAAGCCAGATTCACTTAATTAATTTAGGTTACTAATTTAACAACTGCAATGATTCACTTAACAAATGTCGGGGAGGGGAAGGAGGAGGAGGAGGAGGAGGAAGAGGAGGAGGAGGAAGAGAAGGTGAAGAAGAAGGAGGAGGAGGAGGAGGAGGAGGAGGAGGAGAAGAAGAAGAAGAAGAAGAAGAAGAAGAAGAAGAAGAAGAAGAAGAAGAAGAAGAAGAAGAAGAAGAAGAAGAAGAAGAAGAAGAAGAAATAACATAAGCCATATATGTAGAAATGCTAAGTGCTACAATCCTGCAGAGAAAGAAAGATGCTCATTCTAGGAAGAAAATCGGTGAAGATTATTAATCACAGGTAAAGACTGATAGGAATGTAAGTCACTTAACAGCTATTTGGGTTGGACAATATATAAACTAGGATAGACATTTTAAAACTGTATCTTGAAGAAAATGCAAAAAGCTATAATTGGTTGTGGTTTCTCAAATGGCCATAAGATGGAGCCAGAAACCTGGGTTGTCTTAGTCTTAGTCTCAGAAGTGAGTGAGTCTCTGTTTCCTTCTGTTGGAAAGTATTGCCTTCCTCCATTTTTCCTAATTGACTGATATTCATGGATTTGATGTAAGTCTGATACTGAACTGTTTTTGACACTGGACTTTGTTATTGGATTATCCCTGGACTGAAAACTGACTGATTTACCTGTGAATGACTTTGGACTGCTTGTTTTGAACTTTGCTTAAACCTTTATTGAAAGTAAAAAAAAAAACCTACATTTACTGTACAGTGTATCTGTGTGTTGTGTGTGTATTATTCAAACACTGTATGCACTAATTCTCCTAACGGGGAATTACCTCAACACTGGTTATGGGCCCAGGCCATACCAAGCTCAGATAACTGTACTGTATACAGACAGCTGTTTACTGTTTAATTGTGGTTTACAATCCTGGTTAAGATGGTACAAGTCTATCACTGATAACCCAGTTGGATGAAACAAACTATATTTCCTGGTCTATGAAATGCAGTCTACTTCTGCGTAGAGAAGGTTTATGGAATGTACTTCAAGACCCACCGGATGTAAATGCTTGGGATCCAAATAATAAGGATGATGACAAGAAGATTGCTGACTTTAAACAGAACAATGAACAAGCTCTTTGTATAATTGGACTAACACTGAATGACCAGCAACTAGTCCATATTCATGGAGAAGAGTCTGCTGCTAAGTGTTGGGAGAATTTGAAGAGGATTTATGTTTGTGACAGTGTAGGTGCACACATACATCTTACACATAAACTGTTTAGAGCACGTCTTCTGAAAGGTGGAGATATGTTAGCTTATGTAAACTTCATGAAAAGAACTTTTCAAGAGCTACATGAAAAGGAACTATTATTTTCAGAGCTGCATCAAGTTTACATCATTCTTTCCTCATTGGATGAAAGTTATGATGATTATGTATCTTCACTGGAAGTCCTGCTCAGAGATAAACTGACATTGACTGACATAACTGGAAGATTGTTAGAAGAAGCAAGAAGACAGCTGGATAGGGACCAACTGAGGAAGGAACAACCACAAGAAGATGATTTGTCTTCAACTGCCTATACTGTTAGGAAATGTCTTTCTTGTGGGGCTAGGGGACATATAGCTAGATTCTGTAAGAAGGGAAAACAACAGAATACTAGTAAACACCAGAAGGCTAAGAAGAATGTTAGTTTAGCTATGTCCAGCAATTCAACTGTAAATCATGATTTCTGGGTTGTTGATAGTGGAACATCACAATGCATTACTAAAGATAGAAAAAGGTTTGTAAAGATGTCCATGAGTAAGCAACATGTATCATTGGAAAATGGATGGAAGATTAACGCATCAGGTGAAGGTACTGCATATTGTTCTTGTATAAACGAACATTTAACTATGTTATATGTACCTAAACTGAAATTTAATTTGCTTTAATCTTGGTTATGTAGTAACCTTTAGGGGAGATAACTGTATAATGGAGAAAGAGGGTAAGTGTTACTGCTACATTAGAAAATGATTTATATGTAATACATGATGACCAGTTGAAGATGGCTAACTCAGTTTATAATAATGTTAAGCCACATGATGAATGTATACTTTTACTGCATAGACATCTGGGGTACATTTATTTCAAAATGCCAAACAAACTGTCAACTTGTCAGAGGGAGTAAAATTGAAACCCTGTAGTATTTAAACTGTAATGCTTGTAGTCAGAAGAAGAGTAAGATTACTCCAGCAAACAGACTTAATGGATTTAAGACCAAAGAACCTTTAGAGGTTGTTTTTGCTGACATAATTGGTCCTAAGAAACCTAGTTTAGGAGGTGCCTGTTATATTCTGAGTATTATGGACCATTACTCACGATATGGTTTCTGCTATCTTATGAAAAACAAAACAGAAACATTCCCACATTTCTTTAACTGGCTAAGGTTTGCTGAGAGAAAAATGAAAAGTAAAGTAATTACTTTAGTTACTGATAATGGGACTGAGTTTGTTAACAAACAATTCCAAACTATGCTGAAATTGGCTGGTGTTGAGCATAAACGTTCTGTACCTTACAGACCACAAATAAAACATCAGGATGTGTCAAAAATGAAAAGAAAGAAAAAAAGATATTTTAGCACTGACAAGTGTGTTGCCAACTGAAGATAAGTGAAATCTAATTATGCAGAAGGCTGCTGAGAATATCCAATGACTAAAATGGACTCAGTCCTTTCAGCCCTTGTTAAAATCAGTGCAATTGCAATTGTAGCTTTAATATCCTGTTTGGAAAGATACCCCTGTACTCCAATTGGGAGAATTTGTTCCCTGCTTCCCCCTTGCTCTGATCTGAGATGCTGCTTGAGGGCTAAACCCAATTAAGGAGAGGAACAGCTCTTGATAAGGAAGAAAAATAAATTTATCATGTAGCCACATGCTAATATGTAAAGGAGGCCCTTAGCAAAAGGCTGTTGTGATATTCATCATTCAAGCTTCTTCTTATAAAAAGGAATAGTAATATTAAAGGAACAATAACACTGGCTTAATGGGAAATTTCTTGAACCAACACTATCTTTTCAAGTTGAGTTGAAGCACTAATTTGCAGAGTCAAGAAGAAATAAACTAAAATTAAAATGCTACCAGTGTAATGGTTGAAAAGTAAACTATATGGGCAAAACCGTCATGCCAAAACCCAAAACCCTATGAAGAAAAGTTTTGGTTTGGAAATTGGGGGCCATAGAAGGAGCGTTCACGTCGCGGTCCCTGTCAGGTACATGTTTACCTGCGAATCCTTCTACCACGCTACACCAACCTATCACCAAACATGGGGTTTGAGCCTGTGCCAGAGCCTGTGTTCTACAGTGGTTGGGAAAAGTGTAGCGACACGAGAGAAGAAGAAGGTTTGGAAATTTGACTTGGAGCTTGTTTAGTCAAATCTCTGAAACCGATATTTCTAATTCACTTGGTGATTTGTAAAGAATCCGTTTGGTTCTAATGGTTAAGGCACCAGGCTAGAAACTGGGGAGACTGAGTTCCAGTCCTGCCTTAGCAGTGGTGGGATTCAACTTTTTTTTACTACCGGTTCTGTGGGCATGGCTTGGTGGGTGTGGCAGGGGAAGGATACTGTGAAATCTCCAGTCAGAGATGGTATTTGCCGGTTCTCCGAACTCAAAATTTCCACTACCGGTTCTCCAGAACTGGTCAGAACCTTCTGAATACCACCTTTATGCCTTAGGCCAGGGGTGTCTAACTTTAAGACTTGTGGACTTCAACTCCCAGAATTCCTCAGCCAGCCAGAATTCCTCAGCCAGCAAAGCGGGCTGAGGAATTCTGGGAGTTGAAGTCCACAAGTCTAAAAGTTGCCAAGGTTGGACACCCCTGCCTTAGGCATTGAAGCCAGCTGGGTGACCTTGGGGCCAATCACCAGGAGACTGGGAATTCGAGTCCCACCTTTGGAATGAAAGCTGTCTGGGTGACTTTGGGCCAATCACCAGAGTGTGAGTTCTAGTCCCACCCTAGGTATGAAGCCAGTTGGATGACTTTGGACCAGTCACCAGGAGACTGTGAGTTCTAGTCCCACCTTTGGTATGAAAGTCGGTTGGATGACTTTGGACAAATCACCAGGTGACTGTGAGTTCTAGTCCCATCTTAGGAATGAAAGCTGGCTGGGTGACTTTGAGCCAATTACTTCCTCTCAGCCTAACCCACCTCACAAGATTGTTGTTGTGGGGAAAATATGAACATAGTGTGGTAGATATGTTAGCTGCCTTGAATTCTTTATAAAAATAATAAAGGCAGGATGTAAATCAAATAAATAAATAAATAAAATCTCCACGGAAAACTTCTCAGAAATATTTTGCTACACTGGTGTCTTACGTTGCAAAGTTGCAGGTTGGTCCCATATATGGGATGTATGGGGGAGAATAGATCTCAAGCCAGAATTTTTTGCAGGGCAAATGCCAGCACAAACCCGAGAAGTGTATGTTTCTTTCTTGTAACAGACGATCTGACTCAGTTGCCATAACTCTGTGTGATATCTAAATGTTAATTCAAAGTTTCATGCTGTGATTTTGGGGTTCATTTGATACCATGATCTGTACGTGGCATTAAAGCCGCAACAGGCAGTTGGCTCCTGTCATAGAATTAATGAGCCAAGGAGACCTTATTGTGTGTTGAGAGTGTGTAATAATTCTGATCATGGCACAAGCACACACACACACACACATCATAGTCACATGGCTGCATTTCCGGCTTTTGAAAACCCGCTCATCTTTACAGCTTAATGTTCCATGATCATATGATATCACATATATTTGTTTTGCCAGAAAGTGGCTTTTTCAGTGGGTTTCTGGCAAGAAATACCCATAAGAATGCATCGACTCGCTTTCTACTTGGAAACCGTTTCTGGACTTTGTGCTTGAGGTGGGAGGAAAATGAAATTTTGATTTGGCGTTTTACTGATTAGATCAGTATCTGGAGGCTAACAAAGAGAGTTTGACTGCACCTCTGTATGGTTTGCCAATTGCACAGTGGCAGATAGGAAAGCACTCCAGAGGGTTAATGTCATTGCCCAGAAGATCATTGGTTGCCCTCTCCTCTCTTTGGAAGAGCTTTATAGCTCCTGCTGCCTTAAGAACATTCAAAACATTATCAAAGATCTGTCTCATCCTAGGCACCCTTTTTTTTTTGGAACTATTACCATCTGGTGGATGGTACAGGATAACAAAACAAGGACAAATAGGCTGAAAAACAGCTTCTATCCCAAGGCAGTAGCTCTGTTGAATTCTACTGTATAGTGCAATATTAATGCAATATCAACAGGGGTGGGATTCAAATTTTTAAACAACCGGTTCTGTGGGCATGGCTAAGTTGGTGGGTGTGGCTTGGTGGTTATGTTAGTGGCTGGGTGTGGCCAACTCGATATCATTCACTTCGAGGCACACATCTTCTCACCTGGCCTCTCATGACTGTGGGGATGCTGCAACAGTCGTAGGTGTGAAAAATGGTCATAAGTCACTTTTTCAGTGCCATTGTAACTTTGAAAGGTCACTCCACACAAGCAAAGTACCAGCAAAGGAGGGAAAACTAACTCCAGAGAAGTTCCTGAGACAGGAAGTCTAATTCTGCCAAGAATGTAATAAGGGTTAATGGAGAGGCAGTTTCTGTAAGCAACACCAGAATGTTTCCTTCCTGCCTTCCTTACAGGATTAGCCCAGTAATTTCTTCTAACAACTGGTTCTCCGAATTGCTTAGAATATTAACAACTGGTTCTAATGAATAGATGTGAACTGGTAGAATCCCAACCCTGAATATCAGGGGTTTTCAATTCAATGTATAGAATGTGAAGGATGTGTGTTTGTGCTTTATTTTCATAGTCATAACGTACACTGAAGATGGCATTTAATTTTGTTATGCAATGACAATAAAGTAAAGTAAAGTAAACTGAACTAAACTAAACTAAACTAAAGAGAAACAATTGCAGCTGTGAAATATGGTCATAAGTCACTTTTTTATCCAGTGCTGCTGTAACTTTGAATGGTCATTAAATGGACTGTTGTAACTTGAGGAACATCTATAAAGTAAACCTGAGCTGGAGAGAAATTCTTAATAAAAATCCATCTACACCAGTGTCTTCTCCGGGGGACAACTATGTGCTAGGAATATCTGAACCACATTAGGTGGGTAGCTTAGCGAACATTTTGCTTTTATTCCTTCTGTGGTGACATCTAATTTAAAACTCCAGGAGGCCATCTATCACTTTCACAAAATCACAATCAGCAGGAGCCAACCCTGAGGAACAATAAGACGAGCACACGGTCATTTCTTCCAGGTTGGTGGCAATCTGGGAAAAAAAATCAGAAAAGTGTTTAAGAAACATTCAGCCTCGCCAATAAGGACCAGCTGGCCCCTATCAAGCCAGCTATTGTCACTGCAAAGCTTTTCTCGCTGTGCCTTAAAAGAAAACAACAAAGCTCCAGGCATTGCTTTTCTTAAAAAAAAAAAATTAAAGCAGCATGTGGAAGCTCCTTATTGTTCTGACCAAGGTTTCCTGAGACCATAATTAAGCACACACTTAGTCCAAACTACTCTTGTTTTATTTCAATGCTGCGAATTATTTTCATTTCCAGCCCATAATGAGTCCCAAACAGTCCCTCAAGATAAGCACCCACCTTTATCTCCTTTGAATTGCTGCCAACAACTAAAGTGCCAAATTAACTTTAAAAAAACCAACTGAAGTACAAAGTGCACACAGAGCTTCAAGGTTTAATCTGAACAGAGCGAACGACTTTGCTTCGTGCAAAGGTTTCCCTACCTTTGCACTTTCTTGATACCTTAGGGGAGGGGCAATCACCTCCCAGCCTAAGTCGATCTTTTTGTCTTAGCTGCTCTTGCCTTCTAGCAGCTCTGCACACACATGCACTGGGAACAGGCTCCCCTTGTTCCTCTGCCTTGCTGCTGCCAGGCTCCAGAGGCTCCAGAGTCAGCACACAACTCCCAGATGGTCCTGGCCCCATCTCTGCATCAGATGCAGGGCCCTTGTCTGAGTCCTCCCCAGACTCCCAGACTGGTCCCCGTTCTGCCCCACTGTCTGATTCCGCTGCCATCTGAACAGGTTGCCGGTGGACCACAACAGTTATTAACTATAGGCATTGCACATTAAAACAGTAGAGCTTCCTCTGTACCATCATGGCCGCCATCTTGACTTTTCTGACCTCCCCATGGTGGACATCTCTAAGTAGGTCCCCTCCTTGCAGTTGGCAGTTGGGATTATCATGTTTGTTTTTCCTCCATGGGATGGGGATGTTTTACCAAGGAGCTAGGATGCTTAGCTTAATGAAGAGATGTATAATAACGTTTAGCTTAATGAAGAGAAATATCAAAAAATGGGTGTGATTCCCTCCTTGATAGTTCCTTGATTAGTGTATTGTTTTCTGCCTGATTGTCTGATGCTAATCCCTGCTTATCTGCACATGGGCAGCTGGAAGGAATGTGTTCTAATCTTTTTGTTTTCTTCCTAGGTGATTGTCTCTTTTGAATGGTGTTTAAATATGGCTTATCTCATTGAGTTAAAACAATACCTTAATCACCAAGAAGGAACTTACACCCCACACCAAAATTAGCAAAGAAAGCTACTATATATAAACAGGCAGATTTAATTATGCTACCTAGTTATGTAATGTTACACAACCTCCTATCCTTCCCATTCTGAAAACAGTTCAATAAGAGGAGTTACTCATGAGGTTCTTGTGCATTGTGTGATCTCTTTGTGCCAATGACTTGTTTAGATCCCCAAGGAAAATAAATAGCTAAGGGAAGGATCTTCACTGATTGGCCAATTTCTGTCATTAGATAGTTCCTAAGTTAAATGGGTCCCAGTAGAAGAGATTACGTATCACTCAGGGTTCAACTACAGAGCCATGATGCTCTCTGACCTTAGCTGTTTTCCTGCAGACATTTCATTATCACACTAGGTAACATCATCAGTGCTGGAAGGAAGGGGGCTTGCTCTCATTCTATATTCTAGTGGTTTGAGCTGTTAATATTGGTGGAAGTGGTCTTTGTGGTTTGTTGATTGCTTCCTAATTGTTAGTCTAACGTTAATCTTGGTGTTAATCTCTGCTCATCTTGGGTGTTGATTGTTGGTGAGGAGGTGTTTTGGTTTTCTTGAGTTTGTTTGGGTTGGGTTGGTGTTGTTGTTTTTTTGGCTTTTTGATCTTTTTGTCTCTTTTGAATGCTGTGTAGATGTTGCTTATCTCTATGTGCCTGTTGATGGCTGATTTGTCCAAGTGCCAGGCTTCCAAGAATTCTCTAGCATTTTGCAACTTGGCTTGGACTAGGCTGCTTACAGTTTCCCAGCAGAAACTGTGGTTAAGTCTCTCCATGTGTTGTGCAATTAAAAAGTTTTCTTTCTTTCTTTCTTTTTTTTTTTTTGATGGACCATACATCATAAACTTTATTCAATTTTCAAAAGTTTTTAAAAACATAAAATAAAATTATATACATCATTGTGTCAACATCAAGAGATTGTTTACATTTCCTTATCATGTTTCTATACATATTTACTTTCTTGTTCCATGGCATTACCATTGCATATTCTTTCCCTTCCTTATTCTTCTTACAAATTTATATATTTTCATCATCTATTTCTATTTTCTTCACAGTAAATATATATACATTTCTGTTATGTCTTACCTGTGCCCACGAGGTGAGAGTCCAAGTTTCCAAAGGAATATAAACAAGCAGACAAGATCAGTAATGACAGGGTTAAATTCCTTTGGCTGGAGAAGTCCTTGGCAGTCTCCCACAAGCTGCCTGCCAAGTCCGATAATAAAGCAAAAACATAAATCACAGGCAAACGCCACACACAGAATTTGTTGAAGCTTCTATCCCAAATTAACAAATTGTCCCAAATGAGAATCCAGAGCTAACACACTCACTTTTATTCCCTGAGGGGCATGTCAATCTCTCATCTCAGTCCCTGATTTGTTCTTTCCTTCTACGTTGCATCTCACGCCTATGCCTGCGTCTTTGCCTCGCATCAAACCAACATTCCTCAGTTTGATCCTCAGCCAAAGGCTCCGTTATGCTCTCCTGATTATCTGTCGACACCTAAGGCACAACCAGGGAGGAAGGTCCTGGGGAGGAAGACAATTCCAAATCCTCCAGCAAAGCAGGCTCAAACCTCAGAGCCAAATCCTCCTCTTCCTCATGGCTCAAGTCTGTGTCCTCCAGCAAAGCAGGCTCAAACCTCAAGGCCAAATCCTCCTCTTCCTCGTTGTTCAAGTCTGTGTCTTCTAACAGAGCAGGCTCAAACCTCTGAGTCACAACACTTTTCTATACATAATTTCCTATTCTTTACCTAATTACAACGTTAATTTCTTTTTATTCTTACACCATGCATACCAGGCATCCCAGACTGTATAGTATGTTGATTCCTCTTTATCTTTCAGTCTTAGTGTCAGCCTGTCCATCTCTGCACAGTCTGATATTCTACTTATGACTGCTCCTTCTGATGGTAAATTAAAAAGTTTTCATCGTGTCTTATGACTGCTGGTTGGTACTCGTGGGTTAAATAGCTTTGTGTTTTAAGGATCCAAGGAATGTCCTCTCCTACTCTTTCATCTCGGGTTCTTTTTCTCCTGGAGGTGCATATATTTCCTGCTTTTATATAATGTAGCTTAGACTGGGGGTCCCCAACCCTGGGGCCATAGCCAGGCTGCAGCCCATTCAGAACTGAGCCGCAGAAGTGGTAGGTGGTGTGGTCCACTGGCAGCCTGTGGAGACGGCAGCAGAGTCGGACAGTGGGGAGGAACATGGGCCAATCCAGCAGTCTGGGAGGACTCGGATGAGGCTCCTGCATCCGATAGAGAGATGGGGCCAGGGCCATCTGGGAGTTATGTGCTGACTACGGAGCCTCCAGAATCTGACAGCAGCAAGGCAGAGGAACAAGGGGAGCCTGTTCCCAGTGCACGTGTGCGCAGAGCTGCTAGAAGGCAAGAATGGTTAAGACAAAAGGGGCGACTTGGGAGTAAGGCTTGGAGACTTGGCCCTCCCATAAGACATAAAGGAGGAGCAAAGGGACAGGTCGGTTTGAACCCTGAAGATCTGTGTTGAATTTGTGCTCCTTTTGGCCTCGTATAACTAATTGGAAATTTAGTCGCTGGCAGCATTTCAAGGAAGATAAAGGTGCGTGCTTATCAGATTTATCCTGAAGGACTTTGGCAGACTTCCATGGGACTATTTACAAACAGCTGGAAACTCATTACAGGTTGTGAATGACTAAAATTCACAACCGTTGAAATAAAGAAAAAAAGGCTTTTGGAACTAACATGAGTTTGTTGGTGTCTCAATAAGCCTTGGTCAGAACAGTGGGCAAGAACATGTGCAGCTATATTTGTGAAAGCATCATGTGCATGCTCTCTCCTCTATTCCCAACCCCCCCCCCCCACACACACACACAGCCGTCAGCATCTCCACCGATCTATCAAGCCAAAAAGATTGGAGAACTCTGGCTTAGACTGAAGCATGGCTATAACATTCTCTAATAAATCTATACTTTACAGCAAATGTAATGAAGGTCTGGTAGTCTTCATTTGTAGCTCAGTTAAGCATATACTCTACCTCCAAGATGTTGGAAGAAATATCCATCTGGTTCATTTCCAAGGCACTGGAGACAAAATGGAGGCTGGAGGCTGATTGGAAAGAGGGTCCATTTATTGATGAATATGGGTGGTTCTGGGCAGCTGACCACATGGAGTTTGAGAGTGAGGGGTATTTATATCTTCTCTTGAGCATTGAACTTGAGCTTCCTGTTCCTGTGAAAGAACATGTATTCTGTTGGTGGTTGTCAGACTCTCACAGGGCCATGTACAAATCGTAGGAGTTTGTCTGAGCTCAGTTTGGTTGAAGTTTGGTCTGCTGAAGCAATGAAGGGGCTTGTTGGGCAATTCTTATTGTGGCTGAGGGCTAATCCTATCTTTCTTCAGACCTTGCTGCAGGGGATTTCCTTATGAATAGATCTATCTATATCTCTTTATCTCTTAAGTGCTGACATCGGCTGTGGGCTATTAAGGAAGGTGGGGGCTGCTTTCCAAGAGCATGTTTGTCCATTTCTCATCAAAAGAAATAAAATATTCTGCCTTTTTTAAAATATTCCTCAAAATATTTCATTCTTCTAGGACAGAGGTGAGTGCTAACTTTCTACAAAGAAAAGAAGGAAGCATTTTGCTTTGCCACTGGAATGCTCTGCAATTTAATTACTTTTTTTTTTTTAACATTCTGCAGATCGTCAGGAACATTCCTTTTAACAAGGGCTCCTGCTGAATTCAGATCTCCAGCAATTTTCCTTTGGGACTTTAACAGAAAGCGTAAAAAGCAGTCTGTTGGAGATGCAATTGTACAGTGGAAGATAAGACTTAGCCTGTTTAAAGAACTGCAGACTGCAGTGCTGATAGTTCAGAGACAAAGACTGGATATTTTATTTACCCATCTCCCACTGCCTTCATTTGGCCTTACTACCGCCCTTCATTTAATTGAATGCTTTTTGGGGTGTATGTGTGTGGGGTGTTTATGTCCTCACTGACTCAAATGGTCAGCTTGCCTTGAGGCTGTCATTAGACAGAAGAAATGTTCTGTTAGATAAAATATTCCTAGATGGATTTTCAAAAGGAATAGAGATGTATAATTAATGATGTGGGTCCATTTTCACTGTGAATATTAATTTATATTTATTTTTTAGCAAAAGCAATAGCATTTAGACGTATATACCTCCTTCACAGTGCTTTACAGACCTCTCTAAGTGGTTTACAGAATCAACCTATTGCCCCCAACAATCTGGGTCCTCATTTTACTGACCTCGGAAGGATGAGTCAACCTTGAGCCTGGTGATATTTGAACTGCCAAATTGCAAACAGATTGTTATCCGGCCCTTATCTATATATATGAAAGTGAAAAATACCACTCACGCATCATCACAAAATCTCCAGAACCGTAAAGCCTACAAACTTGAAATTTAGCACGTATGTTCCTCTTGGTTTCTAGTGCTCACTAAGAAAGGGTTTTTCAAAATGACCACCAGAGCATTAGCATTTCATATATTATTATTAACACGCTTCTGATGCTAAGGAGTTCTACTCCCCCCCCCCACCTGAAAAGAAATCTCTTCCAAATGCAAAACACAAGCAGAGGAGAGGAGCTTCAGTTTCAGTTTTATTTTCACAGTACCAAGCAACTTTAGTACAGAACAGTTGAGCTAAGCCACGCCCAGGCTCCTTGCTGTCGCCTTCTTGATCACAGAGTGAATACTGTTTCAGTTTCCAAACAGCCTCCAACTCTCTCACACACTGACAGGACGCTAGCCAGATGCATACCGATGGATGCTGGTAGGCAGAGGCAGGACTTTTTTCCCCTTATTTTCCTCCCTCAAAACCAAGCCCGACCACATAGTTTCATAGCAAAGCACGGGTATCGAGCTAGTTACTTTATAAGTAACTCAAGGGGCAAACATACACCATTCTCCTTCCTCCTCCTATTTTCCCCACAACAATCCTGTCGGGTGGGTTTTTGGGCCAAGAGAAAAAGTGACTGGCTCAAAGTCACCCAGCTAGTTTTCATGCCTAAGGTGAGACTAGAACTCACAGTCTCCTGGTGATTGGCCAAAAGTCATTCGGCCAGCTCTCCTGTCTTAAGTAGAACTAGAACTCACCGTCTCCTGATGGCCACCTTAAAACCACTAGGCCAAACTGGATATAATTTTAAAGAGGGCATAGCTCTATGTGACTTCCTTTCCCACAGCAAGTTGTGAGTCCACAAGAAACATGCACATCATGTTCCTCAGAAAAGAAGTGGTGTTCTACAAAGGAGGAACAGGAAAAAAAAAAAAAGACAAATTGCATTCCATAATAAAATGCTATTTTTGAATTCAGATAAAGCATTAGTCCCTGCAAGAACAAGTTCAATCACGTGGTAGTTTACTGTTATTTATAGCAAAGAATGCAACAACCGACTTAAACTCTATTATAAAATTAACATGATAGAGGAGGCCCATATATACTCTTCTGCACGGGTAACCAGAACTAAGTTCCAAAGCTCAATTCTGTGCATTTCTAAATCAGAATCAGTCTCCACTTTTGAAACACATTTAATTTTCCTGAAACATCTGTAGAGAGCTGAAATGAAAACTCTCTGGCTTTTTCTTACCATATCCAAGTCTTGTAAAGCAATGTTACCGGTTCAGCTATTAGCTTGACGTTGAGTTCCATCAAAGGAAAATCCAGCTTCTCTTTGATGTATTTTCATCCTTCTATTGCCCTCTCTGTACAAATCCATTTGTCAACAATATCAGGAATCTGGAAACCTTGTCATTACTCACTGGCAAGAGCAAAGAGACCCCAAACTGAGTTTGGTATTCTAGTAGAGGGTTTATACTAGATAAAAACTGGTTGAAAATATCTTGGACTTTAAGAAGGGCATATGATTCACTATCAGATGAAGTAAAACCACAGTAACATACATCAGCTCCGACAGTGAAGCTAAAGTTTAAATATGTATAAATATATTTTGGATAAATATTGCAAATGCAACTCAAAGGTGTTTTTTTTTCAGGAGGAGGAGGAGGAGGAGGAGGAGGAGGAGAAGGAGAAGGAGAAGGAGAAGGAGAAGGAGAAGGAGAAGGAGAAGGAGAAGGAGAAGATGATGATGATTTCGCTTCTCATCCAAGAAGCTTCATCAGCTCTGGCAGGATAGTGGGATCTATGGACGGATTAGTTCTGACAGGATGGGGGTTGTGATGGAAAGATCATATTTCTTTGCAGTCATCTGATCTTAGCACAGATAAACCCTCAAGTGACCTCAAGAGCTCTCAAGGAGAGTGCTAATGAACAAATGACTGCAAAGAAAACTAATCTTTCCACCACTACATCCAATCCTGTCAGAATTAATCTCTCCACAGTTCCCACCATCCTACCAGAGCCAATGAAGCTTCTTGGATGAAAAGCAAAATATCTTCTTCCTTGAGGAAAAAAAACAGTGCCTTTTGAAAAACCACCTTTGAATCAACTATGACCTGGATGACAGAATATGTCCACAGACCATACAAAGGAAAAGTTTCAGCCTCAAAATCTCAAAACTCAAGGCCAGACTTAACCACAGTTTTAACTGGGAAACTACTAGCATCTTAGATCAGGCCAACTCCAAAAATCTCTAAGGAATCCTGGAAACTTGGCATTCAGTCAAATCAATCAACACTAGACACATAGAGATAAACCACATTTATACACCATTCAAACGAGACAATAACAAACCTAGGAGGAAACAAAAAGATTAGAACACATTCTTTAGTTGCTCACCTACAGATAAGCAGGGATTAGCACCAGACAAACAGTCCGGCAGAAAATAATATTTTAATCAAGGAACCACCAAGAAGGAAATTTCACTTCTACCCAAACTGGTAGGACAAGCTTCTATATATATATAACTGATATATATATATAACTGATATATATAAACAGGCAGCAAACTCCACACTTATTAGCACTGAATGTTTTTAAAAGCTTTCTACAGTAATAGCTATAACTGATGACACAAGCTTGAAGAGACAAGAACACCAAGGAACAGTCAATACAATCATAAGATTCCTGGTATTCTCAAATGTGCTTTTTCAAAAGGCAACTAGACTTTGGTTGGTTGGCTGTTTTGTTTTTGTTTTTTTGAAGACGTTTCACTTATCATCCAAGAAGCTTCCTCGGTTCTTCACCAGAAAAACAAAGAAAGAAAGTCCAGTTGCCTTTTGAAAATGCACCTTTGAGACAACCATAACCTGAATGATTGACAATCTCCATAAACATACTCCTTGTATGTAGCATGATGTCCATCGGATCAGGAAGGACCATAAATAATTGATATTCTTTCTTCATGGTGCCAAACTTTTTCTTCCCTGAAGAACTAAACTTTCTCATGTTCTATTTAACATTGCAGAAGCTGATTTAAACATGTCTGGATGTCATTGGAGAGAAAATATTGGATCAATAATTCTTGCTTCTTGGTTTCTTAATTGGGAACATTTCTTCTCATTCTATTTGTTTCCTTTTCCTTTCTCTCCTATGACACTAAACATTTTCTCTGGCATTTCTCAGAAACTATCTGTGAAAATCCTTGATTCCACAATGAAAAGCTTATCTCTGGGTGATGCAAAACTTGCCCTCTGCAAACTAATTTGACCACAACTTGTTTTCCTGTTTCAGAAAACATTTTCTAAGGACCACTTTGTTTTCTGTGTGGGTTTTTTTTCCTCCTCTTTTTATCCCAAAACTGTTATGAGCTGCAGCATTGGAACTTTTGCCTGTTGTGTAGCAGTTTGAAAGTGGCAACTGTCTATTAAAATCATGGGGTGGAGGAGGAACAATGGAGCTCAAGGAGGCTGGGTCATCATCCTTTTTTTTTTTTTAAAGGGATGCCATTATATTTATTTTCTTTGTGTTCAGAGCATGCCCTTATAAAATGGAGTTGGAAGGGACCTTGGAGGTCTTCTAGTCTAACCCCTGGCTCAAGCAGGAGACCCTACAGTGATGCAGCACCCACAATTTCTGGAGGTAAGCCACTCTACTAGTTAATTGGTCAAAGGAAATATCCCTTTATTTCTAGGTTGCTTCTCTCCTTGATTAGTTTCTATCCATTGCTTCTTGTCCTGCCTTCAGGTGTTTTGGAGAATAGGTTGAACCCAGTGGTGGGATTCAAACTTTTTTACTACCGGTTCTATGAGAGAGCGCTTCGCGTTCAAAAACAGCCAATTTTAAGCTTCAAAACTTACCTTCTAATCAGCACTGGTCCATAATTATTGGTATAGGTAAAGAGTCGGGGTGGTGCAGTGGTTAGAATGCAGTACTGCAGGCTTCTTCTTCTGAATGCCAGCTGTCAGCAGTTTGGAAGTTTGATTCTCACCAGGGTCAAGGTTGACTCAGCCTTCCATCCTTCCGAGGTGGGTAAAATGAGGAGCCAGATTGTTGGGGGCAAGAGGCTGACTCTGTAAACCACAGAGAGGGCTATAAAGCACTGCAAAGCAGTATAGTGCTGTTGCTATTCTCAGTGAACTTCTAAGAAGGGGCCATCAGACATTCCAAGCTCCACTGCCTCTTTGCCCTTTGGGAAAGATCCCCTTCCTCCTTGGACTCCAGACTACATTTACTACACCAAGGGTTTCCAAAGTTGGCAACTTTAAGACTTGTGGACTTCAACTCCCAGAGTTCCCCATAATTCCTCAGCATGCCTGGCTGAGGAATTCTGGGAGTTGAAGTCCACAAGTCTTAAAGTTGTCAAGTTTGGAGATCCATGTACTACACTATCAGAATATTCAGAAGATAGATGCTCCAGTTGCAACTTGCATCTTTCCCTGTTGTTTCAACTGGAAAGTGTGCATAGACCCCCACAACTCAGTACATCCAGAATATATTTAGAGTTAAACCATTAAAAAGGTGCAATTTAAGAGGATGGGTGGGTTCAGATTATTTTTAATGCCCCGGAATTGTGGCGTGCTCTCAAGAAGATCCCCTTCCAATTTCATTATGGCTAAATTTTGGAAATGGGATTAAATGAGAAGGGAGACATCAGCAGCTGGCCACTAAGTGGTGCTACAGGCAATCTTCAGTCACATCTGCGCTTCTCAGAAATAAAACTGATGGGAAGGAAAAGTGACATTTTGAGAGAGGAATAGGAAATAGCACCATTGGGAATATACTGGCTGCTGAAGATGATAAAATGCAGCCCCACACACCTGAATGCCTTTGTTATAAACTTAGTTCAAACCTGGCTCATTCAGGTTGGCAGATATTACTTGGAACACGGCATCTTTAATTTCAAGCAGGGCAATATGTTATCTTTCTCTGTCTGGTCCACAGTTATACTTTATCAAGTATGTGCCCTTGTTCAACCTGGGCATATCTACAAAGCTAAACAAGGTTGGCTCTCAGTAGGAACTAGATCAAGAGAATTAGGTATGTATAGTCTAATGAAGAGAAGGGCCGGGGTTGACATGGTAGCAGTTTTCCAGTACTTGAGGGGCTGTCACAGAGAAAAATCTATTCTCCAAAGCACCAGAGGAAAGGACAAGAAAGAACAGTTGGAAGGTCATTAAAGAGATATTCAAGCTAGAACTCCAAATTAAAAAATTAGAGGGTCACAAAAAGAGAAAACTTGTTTCCCATATCTTCATGGATCTGGACATGTCCATAAAGTTATGTAAAGAATATTTTCTTTAGCCCTATACAGAAGTAAGAAAAATATTTTAAACTTTCAGTTTTGCCCTAGTAGGAGG
The DNA here is from genome assembly GCA_004319985.1 of Emydocephalus ijimae. Classification (NCBI taxonomy): domain Eukaryota; kingdom Metazoa; phylum Chordata; class Lepidosauria; order Squamata; family Elapidae; genus Emydocephalus; species Emydocephalus ijimae. The sequence goes on along the minus strand of BHEV01038995.1, from coordinate 5,479 downwards.
AAAATGTATCATTCTGTATTAGTAGATGATAGATAGATAGATAGATAGATAGATAGATAGATAGATAGATAGATAGATAGATAGAATACTTTATTGGCCGTGTGATTAGACACACAAGGAATTTGTCTTGGTGCAAATGCTCACAGTATACATAAAAGAAAAGATATATTCATCAAGAATCATAAGGTATAACACTTAATGATAGTCATAGGATATAATAAGCAATCAAATCATACTAGGAAACTGTCAATATAAATCTTAAGGATACAAGTGACAAAGTTACAGTCATACAGTCACAAGTGGGTGGGGATGGGTGATAAGGAGTGATGAGAAGATTAATTGTAATAGTAGTGCAGACTTTGTAAATAGTTGGACAGTGTTGAGGGAATTATTTGTTTAGCAGTGTGATGGCATGTCTAGCTGTTTTGGTGTGCAGTGCTCTATAGATTCATTTTGAGGATAGGAATTGAAACAGTTTATGTTCGGGATGTGAGAGGTCTGTAAATAGGGGGTCTGCCCTCTTTTTGACTTGTGCAGTATACAGGTCCTTGATTGAAAGCAGGTTGGTAGTAATTGTTTTTTCTGCAGTCCTAATTAACCTCTGGAATCTGTCTTGTTGGGTGAGGTCAATAGTAGACAGTCTAAGGTTGAAGTTTTGGGGGTTTGGGGAAGAAACCACAGAGTCAGGAAGAGTATTCCAAACATTGACCACTCTGTTGCTGAAGTCATATTTTCTGCAGTCAAGTTTGGTGCAGCTAACCTTGAGTTTGTATCTATTGTTTGCTCTTGTGTTGTTGTTGAAGCTGAAGTATTCATTGACAGGTAGGACATTGCAATGTATGATTTTATATACCGGACTTAGATCAGACAAAGACAGTGTAATTCAAGGTTTTCTAGGTCTAGAATTTCAAGTCTGGTGGCATAAGGTATTCTACAATGAGTAGAAGAGTGGAAAACTCTTCTTGTGAAATATTTCTGGACTTTCTCAACTGCTAATATCAGATATGTAATGTGGGTTCCAGACTGATGAGCTGTATTCGAGTATTGGTCTAGCAAATGTTTTGTATGCTCAAGTTAGTAGTGTGGTATTACCAGAGAAAAAGCCACGTAGGATGAGGTTAGCAACTCTTAATGCCTTTTTGGCTATGTAGTTACAGTGGGCTCTAGCACTTAGGTCATTAGAGATGAGTGTTCCAAGGTCCTTTACGGAGCTTGGATCAACAACAAGATCTTGACTATTCAGCTTGTATTTTATTTTCTGATTTTTTTTTGCCAATATGTAAGACAGATCATTTATTTGTTGAGATTTGAAGTTGCCATTTATTAGACCATTCTGATACATAGTCAATAACTTTTTGAAGGGTCGCAGTGCTGTCTGTGGTATTGAACAGCTTTACATCATCAGCAAAGAGAATGTAGTTGCTCTTAATATGATCACAGAGGTCATTTATGTAGAGTATGAAGAGAGTTGGTCCTAGAACACTGCCTTGGGGGATACCACTATTGACAGATACAGAATTTGATAGGGCACTCCCAATTTTGACCATTTGTTGTCTGTTTGACAGGAATGCTTCTATCCAATTATGCAGTTGTCCAGAGATACCATAAGATTTTAGTTTTAGGAGTAGTTTGTCATGTACCACTGAATCAAAGGCTTTACAGAAGTCTATGTAGATTGCGTCTATTCCTTTCCCCTGATCGAGTTGTGTAGTCCATATGTTTTTGCAGTGTAAGAGTTCCAGATTACAGGATAGTTTTTTCCTGAAACCAAATTGTCTATTGGAGAGTAGGTTGTCTGTTTCTAAGTGGAGGATAATGGATTGGTTAATAATTGATTCCATGACTTTACAGGTGACGCAGCATAAGGAGATTGGTCTGTAATTTTCAACTAGGCTGCGGTCTCCCTTTTTGAAGATGGGGATGACCATGGCTGTGACCATAGGTTAGGCAAGGAGCTGGTCCTGAAAGATTTTTCAAAGATTATGCTGAGAGGCTCGGCTATGGCAGTGGATAGCTTTTTAAAGAAGTAGGCACATATTCCGTCTGGTCCAATAGAAAGAGATGGTTTTAGATTGTGTAGTGCTTTTTCAACAATGTCTTCTGTAAAATCGATATGTATTAGATCATTGTAGTTGTCTGTGGTTTGGCTAGGAAATACTGGGCATGATCCATTGCTGTTTACAAATACTGAGCCGAAGAATGTGTTAAAGATGTTGGCTTTAATAGTGTCATCATTGCAGTCTTTACCATTAGGTCCTATTAGGGGTGAGATGGACCTTGAGTCTTTTAGTTTGTTGTTTGCAAAATTGTGAAAAGCATGGGTGGAATTGGTGCATAGAAGGTTTTCCTCTTGTTTAATGTGATAATCAGTGCATTCAGCTTTTATCTGGTGGCATAAATTTTTGTATCGGCTTTTGAAATTGGCAACGTTACCAGATTTGTTTTTCCACCAGAGTGATCTCTTTTTGGATTGAAGTTTCCTTATTGTTATGGGTAATCTGTTTTTTTTGGGGGGGGGGAGTTGTTGTTGGTACATATAATTCGATGACTCTTTTGACTTCAAGTAAAAATATGTTGTAAAGGTCTTCAACAGTATTGCATCCAGTGAATAGAGATTGCCAATCAAGGGATGAGGGATCATTGTCTATAAGATCATAGTTGCCTTTTTTGAAGTTATAATTGGGGATTACGTCATTGTGATGATTTTTGTGTGAGCGTATGTTGAGACAAAAGTCAGTCATATTGTGGTCACTGCTGGAAAAGGGTTCTTTAGTTTGTATTCCGTAAATTATAGTGTAAATGACAGTCACATGTCCTTCTCCAAAACTTGGGGTGCCATGGTAGCACACCCCAATTGCACATTTTTTAGAGTGAGAAAAGAAAAGTATTAAATCCCTCTGGGGTATTCATATTGACTATATCCATTTAATAGAATTAAAACTGTAATTACAATTGCAAGTATATAAATGGATGTGTTGTTTTGTTTCATTTATAACTGTTGTGTCTGGGCCTCCCTAATCTGTTCTGTTTTTCGTTGTTTGTGACTTTTATTGGGTAAGCTGCCCCAGTTTTGTTTGTATTTGGACATCCTCTACATCAAAATACAACTAAATCCAAATATATTAATTAAAGGAAAATACTTTTAAAAAATATTTTGCTTTCCTGTTCCTGAAGCTTAATTATCAGTATGCTACTCAAGAGCCAAATGTAGCCTTCAGTCTGAAAAGTGATGAAGGAATTCTCCAAATTTAAGAAGGCTTGGGAATTTATTCAAAGAAATGACATCCTCTTTTTAATGCTCAAGAAAAAAATGTAGAGTTTAATATCAAGACAAATGAAACATTTCCAAATCTCCAAGTGGAGATTTAGGAAGCAGGCAAGAGTTTTTAGATTAGTTTGGCAAACAATTTTTTACAGTGAATCAGAGGAGACATGCTGCTGAATCTAACAACTTGAATTAGTGTTTGCACAGTTAGGGACATGCAAACTGGCCAATAATCTTGGTTTGTTTGTTTTTTCTTAACTTTTCTCAGTATTCTTTGGTCTTTCATCAAGAGAAGAACCTCACAACATGAGAGGGGTCAGTGTTCCAATGAAACTACTCATTCTCATTCGGCTCTCAGCAACAAAGTTCATCCAAGTAAGAATTTATTAAAGAAGTCATATTGGCACATCCGGGAAAAACCCGAATCTGAGAGTTCCAGGTTTTCCCTTCCAAAGAGAAATTCAAAGATCCATCCCCTGCACCCACCAATCCATCACATGGTCCAATCAAACCATCGTCCCCTCCAGGCGCTCCTCTCCAGGTGCAGGGTACCATGACCTTGACTTTATAAGAAGAATGTTGTTTAGTCTAACCTGCCACCTCTCCAGAGATGGGATCCAACTGGTATAACTACCAGTTCTGTTACTCTTTGTTGTGCACTCATGGACACACAAGGAATTTGTGTCAGCGTTCCAGCAACCCTCCACTCTGCTCAATAACTCCGAGACAGACATCTTCTCAAAAGTTCCTTTTTATCTGGATAGTAAACTTGCACAACTGTGGAATCCCGAATCTGAAAGTTCCAGGCTTTCTTACAATACGTAAAAACTACAAATTCCATCCCCTGCACCTATCATCATATCACATGGTCCAATCACCATCGATCCCCAGTTAAGACTTCCTCTCAGTTATGTACGACACGACCTGACCTTGGATCATAAAAGGAATGTTATTATGTCTAACTAGATATATTCCAATACATTCCCCTGTCTCATTTCTCAAGGCTCAATTGTGGCAGCGTGGGAGCATCAGATCTCAATATGGCTTCCAAAGCTGACAATGTATCTTGGTGCACTTGCTAGAAGTGCCAGAGGAGGCTTCTGCAAATTTACAATAGGTGTAGTGGGCAAAATGTTCCCCTTAGCTCAGGGGTGTCAAACTCAATTTCATTGAGGGCCACATCAGAGTTGTGTTTGACCTTGGAGGGTGGGAGTGAGGTGAGGCATGGCCGGGAGTGGACATAGCGATGGTAGATGGGACACAGGACTTAGGGCAACTGTGGTGGCCAAGTGCTAAGGTAGAACTTCCCTGAGACCCTTTATCTAATCCCAACCCTCCATCTCTTTCATTATAATCTTCCTTCCTTCCTTCCTTCTCTTCTTTTTCCTTCTTGCTTCCTTCTCCTTTCTTTTTCCTTCTCCTCTTTCCTTATTTGCTCTCTTCCCATTTTCCCTTCTTTTTCTTTGTCTTTCCTCTTTCCCTTTCTCCTTTCCTGTCCCTTCTTGCATGCTCAGATGCAAAAGAGGAAACATTTCTCTTTTTGTTTTGTTTTTAGTTTGTTTTGAGGGCTGGCAGAGGCTGGTTCTTTGCTGTTTCCATGGGCCAGATCTGCACACTTTGCGAGCCAGATTCGGCCCGCAGGCCTAGAGTTTGACACCCGTGCTTTAGCTGCTGGAAATAATATAGGAGATCATCAGAACAATGCTAAGCAAACCAATGTGACTACTTAGAACATGGAATAACAGGGTTGGAAGGGATCTTGGAGGTCTTCTAGTCCAACTCCCTGCCCATGGCAGGAGATGCTATACCATTTGGATTTTCTTTGAGCTTGATGGGATGGACACAGATGGTCATAGAAAGAATAACAGAGCATCAGAACAGAATAACAGAGTGGGAGGGGACCCTGCAAGTCATCCAGTCCAACCCCCTGCCTTATTTCACATTTTTCCTTTATGTTGTTTTGCAAAACTGCAAGTGGGCATGATTTGAAGCATTGTTGTTTTTTTAAAAAAACATTTTATTAAACAAAACAATTAAAAACATTGAACATGGTGAAGTTGGTTTTACGTGATTCTGGGTCAATATCACACACACACACACACACACACACACACATGTTTTCTGAGGTTCTCACGGGTATTTGTATGTGGATCTTTGGTTATTCGGGTTTTCTCCCGCATAAGATTGGAAATATCTAGGCAACGTTTCGATGAA
>BHEV01038993.1:0-10042 GCA_004319985.1 Emydocephalus ijimae | reverse complement strand
GGTTCCTCAGGATCCTTCCAGCCGACTCCCAGTGACCATTTGGGCTTTATAGCTGGTTTTTTCCCCAGGTTGAGCTCGGCTAACAGTTTAGCTTCCCGTGCTTCCTCTAGCAGCAATGAGTCTTCCCCTCCAATGCACCCAGGTCTTCTTGGTCACTGGCTGGAGTTGACATGATGTTCAGACCCCCTCGGAAGAAATTGTATTATCTCTCCGGGTGGGCTGGTAGAGGGAGATTCAGAATAATGTGAGGCGGTGCTCCATTCAAAATCCAAGAAAGAAATACTTAAGACTCTTTTAGTTAGAGAAAAGATATCTTTTATTGGAAATGAAATGGTAGCAACAATAGAATTCTGAATCTGAGGAATTAGGCCCGTAAACTACAGATACAAAGTGATGGAAATGTTCCCAACCCCCAATAGTTCAAATGATTCTTCCAATTAAAAGTTGTGAATATGATCATGTGGACATCTTCAGGTGGTGATGAGGCCTCTGTCCATTGACCTTGGCATACTTTGATAAAGGTTTGCAGCTGCGCAGAGAAAAGAAAGCTAAGCAAGAAATAGAAGCTTAAGCAAGAATGTCCTCTCCCATNATGTGGACATCTTCAGGTGGTGATGAGGCCTCTGTCCATTGACCTTGGCATACTTTGATAAAGGTTTGCAGCTGCGCAGAGAAAAGAAAGCTAAGCAAGAAATAGAAACCTAAGCAAGAATGTCCTCTCCCACCTCCTCATTTTATACAACACTAGATTGTAACACCTCCAGCTCTCTTCCCAGACTTTTCCCCCTCCTCCCCCCCGTTACTTATGACAGCCGAAAGATGCAAAGCAGAGGTAGAATATCTTGAAGGCTGACACCGTATAGTATGCTCTTTCCCCTTAATTACCAGCGTTAATCTATTCATTTCCGCACATTCTAATATTTTCCTAATCACCTTCTCATCTGTAGGTATCTCTTCACTCTTCTAATTTCGTGCAAATACAAAAAAAACCTGGCACCTTTTGTGTAGAGTATCTATGTAACTGCCTGTACCTGGGTGTTCAGCAGCCCATTTGGCTTTCCATTATGTGTTGATGTCAACATTGTAAGACAGCTGTTGAGCGAGTACCAGAGAGGGCTTCCTGGATTTAAGACAGCCAATTGATAGATTNAGAGAGGGCTTCCTGGATTTAAGACAGCCAATTGACAGAGTGCAAGTGCCAGAGACAAATGAAATCCAATAACCTTCTCTAATCCACGTAGTTTAAAAAACAGGATTCTATCACTTTTTTTCTGAATCACATTTGTCATTCTTGAGAATTTTCCTATCTCTTCTCTCCAAAACACATTTGGCTTATCTTCTGAGAGTATTTTTCATCCCCTCGGTATTCTTACTTTTCCTGATTCCCTCTTATTGCTACCATAAGCCCCCAACTTCAATTTTCTGTCTTCTGGACTCAGCTTCCCCTCCCTTCTCTCATCTCTCCCCACTCCCTCTTTCTCTCTCCTAATGCCAATGTCGGCCTCTTATTGCAAAACAGAGGGTGAGATCACTGGTAGAAACTGAAATGCAAAGAAAAGATAAGCAACAGCAGTCAAGCAATTTCTGAGACTGCCTCGTTCTGTTCAAGAGCATTATCATCATGAAGAGTAACAGCTAACTAATGTGTAGAAGCTACCCACAAGCAACAGAGCTCCAAGTTTCTGACCCAAATTTGCCACTATGACTTCATGGCCCTCCTATGATCAGGAGACAGCAAGAATTTAAGTGGCTGGCACATGAGTCCGGAAGGAAATAGAAAGTCTAAGACTTTCTCAGTTCGGAAGTTAACTGAAGATCTCTCTTCCTTTGTTTAGCATTCAAATAGGCTAGCTCAGAATGAGCTCCAAACTTCTAGCCTTTTCTTGATAAGAAAGAGAAATCAAAGTATGTCATAAACTCCTCAAAAGAACACCGGTGCTTCTTCTGCGTGGTCATTAGACTGACTCCCAACCTCTTAAGCCAGTAAGTTAAGCCACATCCTATTAGCAATCAGCGTCTACAGAATACCAGTGAATTTGGGGAGGTGGGTATGGATATTATTCTTTTTCAGGATCTCTTAGGAACATTTTTTTTGCAAATGTAGCGGTGTTCATTGCTGCATCTCCCAGTGCTGGCTGTGGCATCATCGTGCAAAAACGCAGTCTTCCCCTTTTCCCCTGACTTTCAACCTACAACACAACAAAAGCAGAAATTAGGCACTGGGGAGTATTTCCCACATAGCAGCTCCAAAGAATTCCCGACTTTACAGTTCAACTAGCTCAGAGTTCCCCAAACTTTCCGGGTTGGTGGCCCAAGCGGGTTGGGGGGGGCAGAGAGGGAAATGGATGATTTTGTGGGAGAGGCAGACGGGNAGGAAATAGAAAGTCTAAGACTTTCTCAGTTCGGAAGTTAACTGAAGATCTCTCTTCCTTTGTTTAGCATTCAAATAGGCTACCTCAGAATGAGCTCTAAACTTCTAGCCTTTTCTTAATAAGAAAGAGAAATCAAAGTATGTCATAAACTCCTCAAAAGAACACCGGTGCTTCTTCTGCGTGGTCATTAGACTGACTCCCAACCTCTTAAGCCAGTAAGTTAAGCCACATCCTATTAGCAATCAGCGTCTACAGAATACCAGTGAATTTGGGGAGGTGGGTATGGATATTATTCTTTTTCAGGATCTCTTAGGAACATTTTTTTTGCAAATGTAGCGGTGTTCATTGCTGCATCTCCCAGCGCTGGCTGTGGCATCATCGTGCAAAAACGCACAGTCTTCCCCTTTTCCCTTGACTTTCAACCTACAATACAACAAAAGCAGAAATTAGGCAGTGGGGAGTATTTCCCACATAGCAGCTCCAAAGAGTTCCCAACTTTACAGTTCAACTAGCTCAGAGTTTCCCAAACTTTCCGGGTTGGTGGCCCAGAGCGGGTTGGGGGGGGCAGAGAGGGAAATGGATGATTTTGTGAGAGAGGCAGACGGATGTGTGTGCGCATGGACGCCTGCAACATTTGCAGCAAAACTCACGTGAGTGCGGCTGCAACTGTCTGCGATGAGTCTTGTGTGAGGGTATGCAAGCACCCGCAACGACACTCCCATGAGTGGGGCTACAAGTGCCTGCAATAAGTCTCACTTTAGTGGGGCCACAACCACCCACAATGAAGGCCTCGTTGCGGACTCTTGCATTAGCCTTGTTGTTGCACAAGTGGGCTGCGACTGCCAACAACACTCGTTAGTGTTCCCGAGCATGCGTGTAGATGTGTGTGCCCTGGTCACCCACTCACACAGGCTGGTGGCAATAAGGCTAGGGGCCAGTAATGGGCTGCCACCCACCATTTGGGGACCACTGATCTAGCTGAGCTTTGCCTTCACAAATATGAGAATTCGTGAATTCATCTATTGGAAAATATTAATCGTATAATATATGTGTGTTTTAGATGTTTAGGGGACTGGAGGCTAAAACATATAGAGAACAGTTGTGGGAATTGGATATGTTTTGTTTAATGAAAAGAAGGACTAGGAGTGACATAATAGAATTCTTCCAATATCTAAAGCAGTGGTCGCCAACCAATGGGCCTGTGGTCCCCAAGAAAATTTGGGTGGTCCGCAGAGAAATATCCCCCCCAAAGCAATTAATCCAGGCTGCTCGGGAACACAAGGCTGCGCCACCCACATGGCCTGCCTACCCGCTGGCCCCCACCCTTTGGCCAAGTGGAAAACTTACCTTGAGTAGAGTCACGCGAGCTGGAATTGGAAGGGAAGACCAACAGCGGGAGAGGGAAATCCGCCCTGGGGTGGATTGCTGACATTGGTGGGAAAGTCAGTCCCATATTCCACAGCTGCAGTAGTCACAGGACAGGCCCTTTGGTCATCCCGGAGCAGCTCCTCCAGTCCATGGCAGGCCGGTGCACCCGGGTGGAGGAACAGCTGCTCTGGGATGACCAAAGGGCCAGTCCTGTGACTACGGCAGCTCTGGAATATGGGACCAACTTTCCCACCAACGTCAGCAAGCCACCGTCGGTCAAAATTCATATTAGTGGTTCCGCGGGACTTAAAATTATGAGTTTGGTGGACCCTGAGGTCCCAAAGGTTGGCGACCCCTGGTCTAAAGGGCTGCCACAAAGATGAAGGGGTCAACCTATTTTGCAAAGCACCAGAAGGGAAGACAAGAAGCAAAACAAGTAATTGAGGGGAGAAGCAACCTAGAACTAAAAAGAAATTTCCTGACAGAACGATTAATTAGCGGAACAACTTGCCTCCAGAGGTTGTGGATGCTCCAACACCGGAGGTTTTTAAGAAAAGACTGGACCACCATTTGCCAGAAATATTATAGGGTCTCCTGCTTGAGGAGGGGGTTGGACTAGAAGACCTCCATGGTCCCTTCCAACTCTGCTACTCTGTTATTCCAATGAGCTCAGCATTCTGGACTCTAAGCGGAATTCTGAACATGGTTTTTGCACAGGTAATTCTCAACTTACAACCACAGTTGTGACTAGAATTTCCATTGCTAAACAAGGCAACTGTTAAGCACCATTGCTCCTGATTTTATGACCTTTTTTTTTCCACAAGCGGATCGCTGCGGTTGTTAATCAAATCACGTGACAGAATCCGGCTTCCCCCCTCGACTTGGCTTGTTGGAAACCCATGGGGAAGGTCGCAAATGGGGATCACATGACCCCACCGTTGGCTGTTTTGCCAGGAGACCTGGGGCCCCCAGGGTGATATGGAGCCCATCAATTGGTTGGTTTAATTGCTGTCGCTTTGTGTTGGGGGTTTATTGAGTTTTGTATTGTAATTGGGGTTTTATGTCTGTAAGCAGCCCAATGTCAGTATGAGTTGGGCGGCCATATACATTTTCCAAATAAATAAAAATAATGAATAAATACATGGCGGTTGCCAATTGACCAAAGTCTGATCATGGGGAAGCCATGATGGCTGTATTTAGAATAGAATAGAATAGAATAGAATAGAATAGAATAGAATAGAATAGAATAGAATAGAATAGAATAGAATAGAACAACAGAGTTGGAAGGGACCTTGGAGGTCTTCTAGTCCAATCCCCTGCCTAGGCAGGAAACCCTACACCACTTCAGACAAATGGATATCCAACATCTTCTTAAAAACTTCCAGTGTTGGAGCATTCACAGCTTTTGGAGACATTTTTCCATTGATAAATTGTTCTGTCAGGAAATGTCTTCTTAGTTCTAAGTTGCTTCTCTCCTTGGTTAGTTTCCCCCCATTACTTCTTGTCCTGCCCTCAGGGGCTTTGGAGAATAGCTTGACTCCCTCTTCTTTGTGGCAGTCCCTGAGATATTGGAAGACTGCTATCATGTCTCCCCTAGTCCTTTTTTTAATTAGACTAAACATACCCAGTTCCTGCAACCGTTCTTCATATGTTTTATCCTCCAGTCCCCTAATCATCTTTGTTGCTCTTCTCTGCACTCTTTCTAGAGTCTCAACATCTTTTTTACATCGTGGTGACTAAAACTCAATGCAGTATTCTAAGTGTGGCCTTACCAAGGCATTATAAAGTGGTATTATTAACACTTCACGTGATCTTTGAAAGGGCCAATCATACAGTCAATTATTTTAGTTGCGCTGTAAGTTTGAACGGTCACTAAATTAATGGCTATAAGTTGAGAACTACCCACATTGCATTTTGAGTTATATTAGTAGGGCCAAAACATTTTAGAGGGCAACTCCTGAATGCTGGAAGCCAGGAAGCTCTTTCTAAGATTAGATCTGAGCTGGGGAGACCCTCAGCAGAGGCCTTTACCTTTCAGCTCTTGCCAATTGAAAGGGAAAGAGGAAGACTTACGTTGCATTTGATCCGTCAAGCCACTTCCAGGATTGATCTGGTTCTCTCTTGAGGCCAATCCAAAAGACGTGGTTTCTTGTGAGCATCGTCACAAAATCCTTTAAAAACAAAAGCTATGCATCTTACAAGCTTGCATATCTTTTGACCTGTAATCTAACCTCAATACATCATAGCTAGACACTCCTGCAGGGAAGGGCAAAATTAGAGACCTGCATCTTGTTAAACTTTTTTGAAGTAATTTTTAAACATTTTGTAAAAGGTAAAATCTTCCTACAGCTAAACATCTCCTGTTTTTACTGTTGGGTGTCCTGATTTTATTTCCGCCCTTGGTGTTCACATTGTGAAGCATTAGGAAATTCTTACCAGAAAGAAGCAGATGGCATAGACCTATTTCAATGAAGTTTAAAGTGATATTGATTTTTTTTAATTTTCAGAAAGCAAGCTTTGTGAAACTGGCATCCTTTGGAAGGTGGAGGTTTAAAAGGATCCTGAAGCATTTGAACAGAAAGGCACCTAGGGGAGGGGAAGAACGCGGAGCCTCCTCGCTGACGGACCGTAGATCGTGACTCTCTGCGGCTATGGTCCGTGCTCTTTCGTTGGAGAGCCCCGATCATTACAATTAGGTGCTGAAGCTGCCTTGGAGGGGTGGCAGAATAAGGGGAAGCCACAAGCCAGGTTGAGGGGAGCCGCATCTGCCCCCCCCCCCGGCTTGGTCTTTTTCCCCCTGAAGACGACTGCAGTGGTGGTTTAAAATGGCCACTCTGGAGAGGAGGACTCAGCTGGATTAAGATTTGTGCAGGAGGGAAGAAAGAGGTGGATAACATCTGAACTGGGACAACTGGGTGATACAACTAAACAAAAGTACCCCGGGATTAAGGTAACATGGAATTTTTAAGAAAAGAAAAGTGAGCGGCGAAATTAGAAAGGGACAGGGAAAAAAAAGAAAATATTTTTGACAGCTAAGCGGGGCTTTGAACCCGGAAAGGAAGAAGCCAGAACTAAAGATTTAACTAAATTGGACTAAAATATTTTGGGAATAAACAGGCATAAAATAAAGCTGGACTTAAGATTGTCAAAAAATAATAACAATAAAGTTTACAAATTGGAGACTGGACTGTGCTGGAATATTGAGGTTTGAAAAACCCTAAATTAAAAAATCGGGGAAAAAGGTGAAGACTATGTATAATGGAGAGTGCTACCTTTTGACAAAAACTCGAGCTCAAACAAAAGGGAAAGCATCCTGTTTCTGGATATAACATTAAAGAAATATTGAAACAAAATAAGAATCTTAGAAAGTGAAAGTAGAATAAAGAAAAAAGCATGGAAAGACTGGCTGTGGGATTGATTGATGTTTTTGGAATAGATCCTGGGCTGGAATAATTGAGAACTTTAGAAAATTGAAAGAAGAAAGAAGGAAAGTAAAAGTGGTTTTTTGGTGGACTTTAACGATCATAAAATATAAGAGTATGTAATGATGATATCTCTTCAGGAATTAAAAATAGAACTTAAAAATATGAGAGAATTACTACAGGAAAGAGGTGAATCACTTTGTTCTGTGTTGGAAAAAATGGAAATGGCAATTGAAGAACAAGAAGAAAGAGCTTCAGAGGAGGAGGAGTTGATTCAAGGAGAAGGCATTTTAAATAGACAATTAACACAAAGAACGCTGCAAAGAAGTGGGGAAAGAAGGAAGGTTAAAAAGTTGAGACTTAAGAAGGCAATCAAAAGGGGGAATACCTGTGAAGTTGGGAAAGACAGAAAGACCCAGCAGAAAAGGGGGAAGGAAGATATTAAGAAAGAGAGGGATATAAACTGGAATGAGAAAAGATATGGGGAAAAGAGGGGGAGGAGAAGCAGTAAGAAACAGGTGCATGAAATAAAGAAATGCAGAAAGAGTAAAATGTTGAAAAGAAATTGTTTTTTTAGAGATAATGATTGATGAATTAAAAAGGGGATTCTGTAGGGGTAATAAGGGGTAATAACAATATTTCTGCAATTAAAAATATTTAGAAAATAAGGTAATATAGATACTGATAACTCTTATTAAAAACCAAGGGGGGAAAATATGCTGCAGAATCCAAATGAAAAGATGTAATTATTATTATTGTAACTTCTTAAAAATAATGGTTTATTGGGAATCAAGATGAGGGAATAAAGGTATATTTTAATCATTGACGTGTCACACTCAAAGCAATAAAAGGGGGGAAACCTATACTTGTTTTTTTTTTAGTGTTAAAATTTGTATTAATCTAGAATTTATAAAAAGAATGTGTAATGGAAATGGAATATGACAGACTAAAGAACCAACTAAATTAATAAATTAATATAGACTATTAAAAGCAAGGTATATTGGTAACTTTTTTATTATTATCATTATCATCATTATTATTAGGCAAACACATATTGTTTATCTTTATTTTTAAAATAAATATTAAAGGATTATATTTGAAATAATTGAAATGAAACAAAAAGATGTTTCCACTGAGATTAATGAAAGAGGCTAGAATTAATGTGTTTGTTTCTCTCCTTGCTGAAAATTTGGAATGGAAAAGGTAATAATAGATTTAAGTATGCATATATGAATGTATAATTGCTGTCATATTTGTATGTAAAGGTGATGACCCGGAAACATGTTGTCAACTAAAAGGAGATTTTTGTTTTTAATGTGAAAAACTGAATAAAATTTGTAAATTAAAAAAAAAAAAGAAATGCACCTAGGGAGATATTATGTTTATTCTAAAGATATCAGGAGAAAGTCATTTAACTTTTCCATGTTGTAGGACAGGGGTGTCAAACTCGATTTCCTTGTGGGCCACATCAGGGCTGTGTTTGGCCTCGGGGGGCCAGGGGTGTGTGGCCAGCTTGGCGTCACTTGTGTTAGGGGAAGCTGTGGTGGCTGGAGCGCTCTGCCAGAGAAAACGGATTCAGAAGCTCCATTTTCGCTGGCACAGGCACCACGGGCCGCTCTTTTGCTGTTTCCAAGTCGGCCCCACAGCCCAGATCTAAGCACCTTGCTGGCCAGATTCAGCCCACGGGCCTTGAGTTTGACACCCATGTAGTAGGTCTATGCACCATCAACGAAGCAACATTATTTCTAGGAAATAATTTATGGTAGCCAAAACCAATTACATTACCATTTCCTCATCTGTAATTTTGGCCAGGGAAGCATTGCGCAAAATACAGAAGTTCTGGCTGTCCTCCCAGTTCTTTTCCTCTCTTGAAAGTTTGTAGCACTGTCTCTGATGTCCAATCCAATCAGGTGGACATGTAACAGGTGGATATTTTATCGCATCCTTTTGGTGATTTGATGGCACTGATCTTCCTAGAACAGAGAAAAATGGAAAGAATAGATATTAATTTATCCAGTTCTGTTCCTATAGGTAGGATGGGACCAACTTACTGAATTACAACCTCCTAGTGAGTTCTAAAGTCTGGATAAGAAGCCCCATGTCCTAGCACAGTGGTGGCTAACCTTTTTGGGATCTTGTGCCAAAAATTGTGTGTGCACTTGCACGCTCGCGCTCACGTGTCAGCACCCAGAAGGCAATGCACGCCCCCACACACCCCCTATGCACACACATGTAATCCCCCCTTACCCCCACCACCCCCTTACCTGCACTGGCCTTACAGTTGATTTTCAGCCAGTTTGAGGCTTTTTTCGGCCTCCCAAAGTCTTGAGGAAGGCTTCTGCAGGCCGAAAACTAGCCCCATTTCATCATTCAGAAAAACAGGAAGTGATGAAACAGGGCTAGTTTTCGGCCTGCAAAGCCTGTAGAAGCTTTCCTCAAGCCTTTGGGAGGCGGAAAAAGGCCTCAAACTGGCAGAAAATCAGCTGTGAGGTGTGCACATGCCCAGTGAGGTAAGTTTGCCTTGCGTGCCAGCACAAATGGCTCTGCATGCCACCTGTGGCAAGTGTGCCATAGGTTTGCCATCACGGTTCTAGCACAACAGTCTCCAAGTGTTCTGGCTTTGCGGACTGGTGTGGGGGGTGCTTCCACACAAGTGGTGGGCAAACACGCGTGCAGCTCCATTTGCACAAGTGGTGGGCTGCTCACACAAATGAGTGGAGCATAAGTGGAGCTGTGTGCATGCACTCATCTGCTGCTTCTGCAGCCCGGTTTTGAAGGGGCCACAGCCCAAGGGTTCGGAACTGTTATGTCCCTACTTGAAATCCCCGTGTTTGGATTGGCTAAAACACGGGGATTTCTCATTGGCCAAGCAGACCACAC
>BHEV01038989.1:0-29400 GCA_004319985.1 Emydocephalus ijimae | reverse complement strand
AAGAAAGGTTAATGGCTGAGAGTTTTGAGGAAGGATAAAGCAGATCGGGAACCACAGAGATTCCTTTGAGGAGGGCATGAGCGTGAGTCATTCTAGCTGCAAGATTAGCAGGTACATTTGAATAAAATTGAATTTTTATAATATTTTTATAATCCTGATCAATAATCCCTGGAATCACAAAAAACCCNCAAGCTTTAATCAAATCTGCCAAGGTTGCCTCCCCCCGTGCGACCAAAGGCTGCAAATTTATTGCCTGCTGCTCCACAGTTGCAAACTGCCCTGCCCCATAGATTTGATCAGGTATATACAAACCCCCTAAATTATTTCCTCTGTTAATTGCTTATCTTTGATATTCTGCATCAAATACCATGTATTGTGTCCCGTTCAAAATCATCTGAACGGAAAACAATTGCATGGAGTCAGTCTCCTGCCCCTCCACCTGTCCTGTTTGAAAAGCTGCTTGCATAGCTGTTTGAACTCTTCCAGCATGGGGTGTATTTATTTTAGGATTTCCCACCTTGACATCTCCTGATGGATTTTTAGGAGCTGTCGGGGGAGATTTACTGGCCTCATTTGCCTCTGGGGGGGGGAGTCGGTTTAAAAGACACAGGTGTCACAGTGGGGGGCAAGAGTTGTACAGCAGGATTCACATAGGGAGGGGGTCCAGAAAGGGGGGAAAGTAGGGGTTGCTCTAGAAAGGAGAGAGCCTCAAAAATCACCCCCCAAGCAATTAATATAAACGAAGGGGCTCTAGAACGTGCATGAAGGTATTTTCCAATCTCCTTCCACACTGTAGTTTTGATACTGCCTTTAGCCGGATAAGAAGGACAGTGTTGCCAAATGTATTCGAGGAATTCCTCAATAGAGGTTTTTGTGAGAGGGGCATGAAGGGAGCCCCCCTTTCTAAAGGTAAAAAAATTTCATTTGGTTAATTCTCTTATTTCCTCAATGTGCAATTTCTGATCCTGAGAGAATCCTCCACCCATACTCACGAGGGATCCACGGCGATCGCCTGCGACCGAATCAGGGATGAGGTGCACCAAGGCTATGCCAGCCGATGAGTATGGATGGTCCAAAGACGTACCACCACACAGATGATCACATCGGGGTCACCAGTTGTGGTGGTCTCTCATGAGGGAAGACACTGAGACGACATCTTGAAGCAAGATAGGGATGAGAGCCCAGAGCAGACTCTGACACCCTCTTTTATTAGAAGCAATCCTTGTTAACGTAGCAATTTTTCTTAGCGTCTTATCACAAACGCATTACATCACACAGAATGCACTGATCATTCACATAAGCATACAAAGCTGCAAAGTTTAAGTTTGCTACAATTCTGGGTAAGAAATGGCAACAGTTTGTCCTTGCTCCTTGTTCCGTGTTGCAGTCAACTACCAGAAGGCCCATTGTCCTAGCACATACACAAAGAACAATTCCCACATTCTTATTTAATATCCAAATGGAACTACAAGATAAGCTCCTCCAGTGACATGGGATGAGGATGTATACTAATGATACCCAGCTTTACCTCTTTGTCCTGACCAAGTGATGCTGTGAAAGTTCTGTCTGAGTATCTGAAAGCTGTGTGGAAATAGTTGAGGAAGGACAGCTCTACCCCGTCAAGTCAAAAGTGACCGTATGTCTTAGGGTCCTCTGGATCCAGAGCTCTTCCATGGTTGGTTCTGGATGGGGTTGCACTGCCCCAAACAAAATCGGTGCGCAATTTTATGATTTCTCCTGGACTTACAGCTCCTCTTAGAAGAGCAGGTGGCAATTGTAGAGACTTATATACAAGTTTTTGTGTGTGCCAACTATGCCTCTTCCTAGCCTGACAGGCACTGCTCGTGGTCAGATATGCCTTAGTTACTCCAGGATTTATTATTGCAAACCATTCAACATGGGCTACCCTAAAGACCATCCAGAAGCTACAGCTGCTCTAGAATGCAATGGCATAGACAGGTATGGGTGCACTTTAGTATGCCTAAGTTGCATCATTCTTCTGTGAGCTGCACTAGTGCCCAGCATACTTTTGGGTGGAATATAGGTTCTTGTCTTCTATAAAGTCCACCCTTTATTCAAGGAACACTTCTGTCCAGTTGTTTCTACCTATAAGACATGAAGGGTACTCTCTAGATGTCTCAGTGAAAGAATGTCATCTTATGGGACCCCAGAAGGGTGTCTTTTCCATAGGAGTGCCTGCCTCTGGAACACTGCACCTCCAAGTTTAGTTTGGTCCATATCAGAGCTGGCATTGAGCAGGTTCTGACCAGCTCTGGAGAACCAGTAGTGGAAATTTTGAGTAGTTCAGAGAACCGGCAAATACCAACTCTGACTGGAGATTTTACAATATCCTTCCCCTGCCATGCCCACCAAGCCATGCCCACAGAACTGGTAGTAAAAAAAAAAATCTCACCACTGGTCCATATGTTGCTGGCCTTTTGTAAACTATTGAATACTTGGGATATGCTCCAGGCCTGAAGACTTTTTAAGATGGGTTGTTGTCAAGATAGCCTTGTCTGAATTTATTGTTTTGTCTGAATTTATTCTTGTTGACTATTATAGGATTTTACCATTTGCTGATATTTTTATTTTATTTTAATAACATGTTGTTAGTTACCCAAAAGTGCAATTATGGTTATAAAACAGATAATCAGTCTTTCCTAATGTCAGCAGACAATAGCTAAAACCTGAAGAATGATGGAAGGACACAGCCACAAACATCTCAGATATTGAACTGTTTGGGAGCTATCTATATTGACTGTGGGCCAGGGGTTACCCACTTCTTCTTTAACATGTCATGTTTTGGGAACATGAAATATGTCTTGAGATTAGTATCTGTCTCAAGGTTTTATGATGGGAAAACATCATATAACAGAGACATTATACTACTTTGAAATATCATGCCAACCAAGGGTTTTTATTACACTGTCTCTCTTCTACATTTACAGACTTTTATAGAAGTTCCAGAAACTAAATTCATAAAAATTGTGCTGTGGGAACATTCTTTAAAAACACTGGAAGTCTGTAATACTATTTTCAATAATTTCTCATTCTATAACATGAATCTCTGAATCTTCTGACTTCTGCAAAGGCAATCAGATATGTATAGCAAGTGCCCTATTTGGAAAAGATGCAGAGAAGTGGAACTGGAATAGACACATTCAGTAGTAAGGTGAAGATCCTATACAAAACCAGTTCTGACAAAGCTATTAATCCAAGATAGCATCTTTGTTTTAGGATAGTTGGCCAGCTTTTTCAAAATCCCCAAAAGGAACACGGTTTAAGATGGGGTTCCCAGAGTCTGCACTGATAGAGTGTTTCAGAAGGTTTAAATAAAATCTGATAATTTGAACAATGCAAACTACATATAACAATCTGTACAGAAGCTGTTATGATCTGTGTTTGCTCTCCTCTGGGGGATATGTCAGAAGTGATTGGAATCAAATATGTGATTCAGAGAATTCTCAAAATAAATATACAATTGGTAGATCCCAGGTGGGAGTTGGCGCATGACAGTATGTGAGTGATAGGGAGGCACCGTGTGAGAACAGTGGGGCTTGTGGTTGCTGCTGCTCCAGAAGGATTCCTGAATGTGTTCACTTGCAGAAAATTACTAACAACGTACTGTGTTGGCCTGATTTGTTCCTTGAACTGATAAAAGTTGTGCATTTCCAGTCCAAATAATTCAAAGCTGAACAAATGCAGATCTTCAAATCCATACTTCAAATCTTCAAATCCAAATGCACATCTTCAAATCCAAATCCATTTATAATGCTAGAATGTTATTCTAGAAATATACCACATCTTACAAGCCTACCTTTACAATATGGTAGCTAGAAGACCTGAGAACTGAGTGTATTAAGATTTGCAGGCTGATTGTTCCAAGCAAAATCCACGGCTCCAAAAGTGTAGGTGCGTGGTGTTACTCCAATCTTGACAACAATCTGTACTTCCTTTAAATGCCAAGAGAATCGCGTTCTACTGTTTTGCAGCTTGAATTACAATTATTTACAATTCAAGTAACAGAATCTTGTAGCAACTGGTAAACAACAAGAGACTGAAAGGAAAATCATGATATAGGGATGAAAATATAACAGAAATGTGCAGCTTATGCTCCTCTTAACCAATAATGAAAAACATGCTGGATTTAGAAACTCCAGGTTTAATAGAAAATGTGAAATAACACCCTAAGCTTATGATTAAATGGTTTCTTAACTGTTTTAATATGATAAGAAAGACGCTGCACTAACCCTGCTATCTAAAATTAGCAGATGCTCCTTTAGGCAATTCCATTTCAAAAAATCTGTTCTGGTGACTGAATAATAATAAAAAAGCTCTGCTCCAAATTCTAGTGACGCAGGCAAATTAACAACCATTCTTGGGTGATTTGTTATTATGTACCTGTTTACTTTTTCTCATTTGGGAAATCAAGCAAGAATCATTTTAATTTTCCTATCTCCCACACTCTCTGTGTTCTTGAGTGTCTTATGATTATAAGTCATCCAACAATGGAGAAAGTTAGATTCCTTCTTCTTTGTATTGGGAAGCATTACATATTTATTAAACACAGCCCGAATGGAAGAATACGTGCAGTTGGAAGGGAAAAATTGAATTAAGTTGTTTTGATGACCAACCTGCCTGGCCAATGGCAGAGAGAGATTGACACATTTATTACCACTATTGTTAAATGTGTCAGCTGGATTGTAATCAGGGAAACAGGACTCAGTTTGAGCATAGATGTAAAGGAGAAATCTATTTACACAATAACTGACTGTCATTGGAAGTTAGAAAGCATGACAGGATGATCTGCAGTCATCTCAGTGCCCTCTTAAAGACACATCTCATAGCAGCTGATTTTATCCCCTTTCCTTTATACTTTGATCTTTTAGACTTAATAACTTCAATTTATATTCTAATCTTCTATATTACAGTTGCTCTTGATGAATTATAAAAATAAAAGCAACAACCAAAAAACAAAATCAATGAAAGTTAGTTAAAACAGCAGCTAAAATTCGCTGGTGAGGAAAGCCTTGACTCCTTTCATAGACAGATAATAGAAGACAATAATTTGATTCTTATTTTTTGTCTCTCACATCAACACTCTGTGAACACCTAATTTCCAAGTATTGTCCTATGTCTAAGGATATTTACCGATGTAGTAGGGCTATATTACTATTATCCTTCTTATTTTTCCTACTACCTTCTCGTATTGATATCTGTGTTTATATTATTTTGCTGAGAGCTTACACTGGAGACAAATTCCTTGGTCAATAAAGAATATTCTAGAGCTGTGGTGGTACAGTGGTTAAAATGCAGTATAGGACAGGGATGGTAGGCACGTTGGTGCGCTTATGCACGTCCCCTACAGATCTCTTCGGAAAGGGATGAAGTGAACAGTAGACAGTCTAAGGTAAAAGTTTTTGGGGTTTGGGGAAGAAACCACAGAGTCAGGTAGAGTATTACAGACATTGACCACTCTGTTGCTGAAGTTGTATTTACTGCAATCAAGTTTGGTGCGGTTTACCTCGAGTTTGCATCTATTGTGTGCTCTTGTGTTGTTATGGTTGAAGCTGAAGTATTCATTGACAGGTAGGACATTGCAACGTATGATTTTATATACTATATTTAGATCAGACCGAAGGCGGTGTAGTTCTAGATTTTCTAGGTCTAGAATTTCAAGTCTGGTGGCATAAGTTATTCTGCAACAAGAAGAGGAGTGGAGGACTCTTCTTTTGAAATATTTCTGGACATTCTCAACTGTATTAATATCAGATACGTAATGTGGGTTCCAGACTGATGTATTTGAGTATTGGTCTAACAAATGTTTTGTATGCCCTAGTTAGTAGTGTGATATTACCAGAGAAAAGGCTACGTCGGATTAGGTTAATCCTTAATGTCTTTTTTTGCTATGTAGTTATAATGGGCTCTAGCACTTAGAGATGAGTACTCCAAGGTCCTTGACAAAGTTTGGATCATCAATAAGGTCTTGACTATTCAGCTTGTATTTTATTTTCTGATTTTTTTTTTTTGCCAATATGTAAGACAGAGCATTTATTTCTTGAGATTTGAAGTTGCCATTTGTTTGACCATTCTGATACATAGTCGAGGTCTTTTTGAAGGTTAGCAGTATTGTCTGTGGTGTTGAATAGCTTTACATCATCAGCGAAGAGAACGCAGTTGCTCTTGATATGATCACAGAGGTCATTTATGTAGAGTATGAAAAGAGTTGGTCTGAGAACACTGCCTTGGGGGAACACCACTATTGAGAGGTACAGAATTTGATAGGATGCTCCCAATTTTGACCATTTGTTGTCTGTTTGACAGAAATGCTTCAATCCAGTTATGTAGGTGTCCAGAGATACCATAAGATTTTAGTTTTAGTAGTAGTTTGTCATGTACCACTGAATCAAAGGCTTTACAGAAGTCTATGTAGATTGCGTCTATTGTTTTGTCCTGATCAAGTTGTGTAGTCCATATGTTTCTGCAGTGTAAGAGTTGCAGATTACATTGTTTTTTCCTGAAACCAAATTAGAGACTAGGTTGTTTGTTTCTAAGTAGAGGATGATGGATTGGTTAATAATTGATTCCATGATTTTACAGGTGATGCAGCATAAAGAGATTGGTCTGTAATTTTCAACTAGGCTGGGGTCTCCCTTTTGGAAGATGGGGATGACTGTGGCTTGTGACCATAGGTTAGGCAAGGAGCTGGTCCTGAAAGATTTTTCAAAGATTATGCTTAGAGGTTCGGCTGTGGCAGTGGATAGCATTTTTAAGAAGTAGGCACATATTCCATCCTGTCCAATAGATAGAGACGGTTTTAGATTGCGTAGTGCTTTTTCAACATTGTCTTCTATAAAATCAATTTGTGACATTGTAGTTGTCTGTTGTTCGACTAGGAAATACTGGGCATGATCCATTGCTGTTTACAAATATTGATATTCTCACTGACTTAAAGTTGACTCAGCCTTCCATCTTTCCAAGCAGTTGTGGGATTCAAATTTTTCACTACCAGTTCTGTGGTCATGGCTTGGTGGGCGTAGCAGGTGAAGGATACTGTAAAATCTCCAGTCAGAAGTGGTATTTGCCAGTTCTCCAAACTACTCAAAATTTCCACTATCTGTTCTCCTGAACTGGTCAGAACCTTTTGAATACAACCTCTGCTTCCAAGGTTGGTAAAATGAAGGACCAGATTGTTGGAGGCAATATGCTGACTCTGTAAATTACTTAGAGAGGGCTGTAAAGCACTCTGCGTTCTCTTCGTTCTCTTCGCTGATGATGTAAAGCTATTCAACACCACAGACAATACTGCTAACCTTCAAAAAGACCTCGACTATGTATCAGGATGGTCAAACAAATAGCAACTTCAAATCTCAACAAATAAATGCTCTGTCCTACATATTGGCAAAAAAAAAATCAGAAAATAAAATACAAGCTGATTAGTCAAGACCTTATTGATGATTCAAATTTTGTCAAGGACCTTGGAGTACTCATCTCTAAGTGCTAGAGCCCATTATATAAGATACACTGTAAAGTTCTATTCTATTCTATTCTATTATGTACTGTATTGTACTATACAATACCTAAAGTGATATGGTATATTTTGTGCTAGAAAGATAAAGCAATAACATAGCAAACTTACCTGCTTGACAAAACAGACTTTCCTATCTGTCAGGCTACAGAACTTTTCCCATTCAATCAACAAGAATGAACTTCTGAAAACCAAACGTATCAAAAAGAATCCTTTATTGAGATGAGGCAATCCATGTAGGGATTAAAAGCAGCATCTAACGTGCCTCAGGCATGCAGGGATAGATGAGGGTGTTTTAAGACCCTCTCCAATTCTCTTGATGTGTATTTAGTAAAACAAAGAGCCAACATGTTTATTCCTCCCCCCTTCTGATCTTTGTTGAGTTTCCAGGAGGCATCTCCCAGCGGGAATTTTTATGGTCTTTTCATCCTGTGGCTGTCTCTTTCAGAGGTGATAGGTTTCCGGGGCATCTGGTTTCCATCCCTCCATAGTATATCATGGGTTATCCAAATTCAATATACGATTTAATAGATCCAGGTTACATCAAAAAGGATTTCTTATATTCCCTTCCCCCTTCTTCTTCCATGAAGAATGTCAGGTACACGGATCTGACATCATCCTAATACCATTGAAGTGTTAGAGATATATTAGAGTGTTAGCGATGCTTAGGAGTCATGGAATCTGCATTGAAAGCACCTGAGAGCACCAGATTTGATCAAAATGACTTGAGTTTTCTTTCATCCAGAAAACATAATTCATAAATAGATAATCTGACCTACTTTGCATCACTTTCATGCAGGTCATGCTTCTTCCATCCAAAATCCATTATAAACAATATAGAATAAGGGATTAATATGGGATTAGCAATGCTAATCAGTTGTTTTCTAGTATTGCTTTAAGGTAGACTTTTCCTCCTACTGGTTGTTTAATGACTACTCAAAATTATAATGGGCCTAGAATAGGAGCATTACAATTAATTAAGCACTTCTGGCATCCTAAAATATGCCATTTTCCCGATTCCATGGTCACATTAGCACATTTTGGGTGGTTGGCAACCAGTTTGCTTTTATGACTGGTGGTAGCATCCTGTGGTCATGTGGCCATGATTCGTGATCTTTTTTTAAAAAAAATTCTTCTTCTTCAAGTTTCTTGTAAAAAAAACCCACCCATTTGGAAAAAAATGTGTTTGCACTTACGACCATTGTGTTCAGTTAATGACTGTGCATTCACTTAATGTCACCACAAAAAATAAAATAAAATAAAATTAGGTCCAGTCATGTGGATGCCTTGACGACTGCAACAGTTTACAACCAGAAATCGGGTCCCACTTGGGATCGTAAATTGAGGCCCTTCTATATTATTTCTACAGTAAATATTTATTTGTATATATTGTAAATAATACCTGTATTATTTCTACTGCACCTTGCCTTAACTGGACGAACTTTTTTTAGCTGGAGAGGAAAAACAGGAGAGATATTATTTCTTTAGTGTACTTTTAGTCAGGAGACTGGAGAATTAGTACAAAGTAGTTACTTGGCTGACAAAGAGTCCTAATCCACAGGGGGCAAACTCTGCACCAGAATAATGGGCAGCATCCTGCAATATGATCCAGGTCCTTCTCTCACCACTAATGTTGCCTCCCAGTTGGGTATCGTATTTGACCAGGTTCAGCACCAGCAAGGCTCTAGTTGTCTGCACAAAATGCCTCTATGTTTCCCACCAACGTGGTACCCATTTATTTACTTGCATATAACTTGCTTTCAAACTGTTAGGTGAGAAGAAGCTGAGGGAAGCGTTGGGAGCTTTCTCTCTCTGCCACAGAGCCACACAGTGCTAGGACTTAAATTGCTGCAGCAGTGGTGGGATTCAAAAACTTTTATTACCGGTTCTGTGGGTGTGGCTTGGTGGGCATGGCCATGTGACTAGGTGGGCGTGGCTTTTTTGTAGCCCCCACCCATTTTGGGGGGAGCTTTCTAGCCATAGAGGAGCCTTGGTGGGGGGGGGTCATTTTTGCTTCCCGAAGGCTCCTCTGGGGCTCTGGAAGAAAAGGAACAGAGCATGGGAGGAGCACGCAGCACCCCTCCAAGCTCTGTTTTGGGAGCTTCCTAGCCTCAGAGAAGCCTCTGGGGGGGGCATTTTTGTTCCCCTAAGGCTCTTCTGGGGCTCTGGAAGCAAAAAATGGAGAGGGGGCTGAGCTCCTTCCTCCATTTTTTGCCTTCCTGGGCCTAAGGGGAATCCCGACACAGCTGATCTTATCTATAGCTGATTGTCGGGAGGGGAAAAAAAAGAAAGAAATATCATAGGCAAGTGCCAGGCAGGCAGGCGGGGTGAGCGAGCATCGGGTGGGAGGGAGACCGGGTGAGGGGTGTGGCCAGCCAGAAGTTACTACCGGTTTGGCGACCCACGCCAAATTCTTGCTACTGGTTCTCTCGATCTAGTGCGAACTGGCTGAATACCAGCCAGTACTGCAAACATTGTCTCTATCACCTTTGAGCCACTGAGCCACTGCGCCTCAACAAAGGAGAGAAAAAGAAAGGAGCACTAATAAAAGAGAACTACATGCTTGGATAACATAGTTAATTTTCAGAATTATAACAAAATTTCAGCCAGATTAATGAAGTGATTTGAGTCCACTCAATGCACGTGAGAGGAAAAAAATATGGTGTACAGTATTTTACTTCACAATCACCCTCTCACGGGGTGCTACTATTGCATTGTTGTAGCTTTTGCTATAAACCTCTTTTTTTCCCCCAGGTATTTCTGATTCTTGTGTGAATAATTCACACATTTACTTTCCCTTCCATTTTCTGTCAACCATTTTAATGTCTGTGTTTTACATTGTTCAACAAATTATATTATTGTGGCTTTTAAAACTGTTTATTAAATGAAGACATTTTAGGGAAAGTGGTACATATTTTAAATCAACATGGCTTGGGAATTAAATCTTACTTTAAAAAACTTGTTTTCCCCTTCCTTTCCTTCCATTGATATAATGAATAATTAAGATCTCCCTTTCCAATGTTCCTTTGGAGGTCATTTTAGAATTAAGTTGAACTAAATAGAAAATTCTTCTAAAAATAATGTTTCAGACATGCTGGAAAGGGATATAACAATGTGAATTTGAGACATTTATAATTATAATTTGCTTTACAACAGCAGTATAGTATTTGAAAATATATATTTTAGAGATGAGATATCCAAATTGTAATTTACCCAAGTTATAAACAGTTGTTAAATATATATATAGAACATTTTTTCCTCAAATAGTTTGCAATTGGATGGATCTGTATTCATTTAGGTTTCAAAATTAAAAAGCTGTCCAGAGGTATTTAAACCCAGTTTAACATAAAAACAACTTTACTTATTTTGAAGGTGCTAAATTTGAATTATAATGATATTTATTTATTCATTCAATGCTTATCAGTGTGAAAAGAAACTTTTTACAATACCAGAATACACTCCTGTGGGATATCATAGAATTTCCTATTTCTCTCTATTGTCAATACCTAGAAGCTGATCATTTGGGAATGTACAAGTCATCTCTAATGACTCAGAGTATAACACAAACGTAACAAAATTCAAAACGTAAATAAATGTCCTTTATTGCCTCCAACTTGGGCCCACTGTTCAATAATACTCAGTTGGAGATAAAACGTACTCAAAAATAGTCTTCAAAAGAAAGCAATACAATCCGAATTTAATGAGCAGGTAGAGGTGAAATAAAAAACCAAACAGACTACAATGACAAAATGTCCACAATGGAACAGGAGAAGTATTTACCAAATTCAAGGAGATAACAAAGCAGTCTGTTGGAAGGACTCCAACCAAGATAACTTTCGACGAAAATAAAACATGCTTGCTTCTGACAACCTGTTTTCTAACCGTCTTTCTTATATACTCGTCTCCCCAGCTGTAACCAATGAGGATGATCATGGCCAGTTCCTCTCTCCCAAGCCAAGTTGTTGCCTTCTCCTGTTTGCCCTAGGATGCAGAGGGCCTGGTTCTTCCTCTGGCTGCCCAGTTGGCCTCAACCCTTCTCCAGCCTCCTCCACAATGTCCGGAGTCACACTTCCACTCCCTGTCGGCTCACACTTCCACTCCCTGTTCCTCCTCTCCCTCAGAGTCCAACTCTACCAAGAACTCTATCACATCATCCATGATCTAGTTGTGCTGTAGACATTCTTCAAAGCTCTTTATGTTATTGAACTTCTGAAAAATTACAATCACAAAAGTGAAAATAGAAGTTTAGAAATTTTGTTAACTAAATAAACAAAAGTGAATAATTTCTGAATGTCCCATATGCATATGCATACATACACAATAAGCTCCCTCTCATGCATCTGTCTTTATATTTGATGATACATAGGTATCAACATTAGATAACTATTTAAATCCTTTCAATTCAGTTTTTTAATTAATTGAATCTATTGTACCCTATTCTCTCTTTTTATGATCCTGTAATCTTGTAATTTGGAGTCTACCAGCTGAAGGTCAGTGTTAAGTTCTGCGCATGGGTGCAAGGAGCGGAGACGAGGCAGTGAACAGTGAACTTCAACTCTTTATTAAGCATACTGAACAGAGCAATCACCTAGGGCAGCAGCAGCCCTTTGAAAGGGTTGGCTGCTGTCCTATTAGCCAATGAAAAACATGGAAGTGTTAAACCCTTGCACCAATGAGAGTTGACAGCCAATCAGATTTCCCAGAAAGGACCAATCCGATGTCGCTATTATCGACCAATCAGAAATGCAGGATTAGAATCCTGCTTTTTCTTAAGGTTGTTAAAACTTTATTAAATGCCTTTATTAGTTCATAACACCCCTTCCCCCTAGGTTCCATTTGAGGGGTGCGGTGACATAATCCCGTTGATATGCAGGTTGTTTCAACTGTCTATTAGATTTGCGCTGTCCCACCGGTTCCTGTCTGTAGTCCGGTTTCGGTGGAACGTTTTTTGATTTATCTGGTACAGGCGGTTCCGCATCCTGACAGGATGACTCAGCACCGCTGATTCTGTCGTTGTTGTCCTCCGGTCTCTGCGGGCTCACCTCCGTTGAGGTATTTCTCTGTGGTGAGGCAACCCTCATTCCTGATTCTTCTTCAGGTAATGCGCCGGGCTGCTGACTTCCTTCGACTTCGTCATCCAGCATCTCGAATTCGGTTCCCTCGACATCCCCTCCCCCCTCAGTTTGTGGGTCACAGGAGTCGTGGGAACTGGGTTGCAACCTAGAGTGAAGCTGATCTATATGGCGTTTCCATATTTTCCCGTCCCTTGTTTGTACGCGGTACGATCTGGGCCTGGTGGCTTGGGTTACGGTTGCTTCAACCCACAGCGGTTCGCCAGAAAGATTTTTAGCGAAGACTAAGTCTCCTTCCTTGAAGTCGCGGCACTTTCCGCTAGATCCACAGGGTTTCTCTGGCGCGTAGGCCGGGTGGAGACAGTCGAGGTGGGAGCGAAGCCTGCGTCCCATCAACAGTTCAGCTGGCGTTTTGTTGGTTACGCTGTGCGGGGTGATGTGTTGGAGTAGGAGTATTCTGTTCAGTTTGTCGTCAATGTCCCCATGGTCCATCTTGTGGAGAGTTTTTTAAAGAAATTGGACCATGCGCTCGGCCCTTCCATTGGCCACAGGGTGCGCAGGCGAGGTTAGCGCATGGCGGATGCCCTGGTCAGCTAAGTATTGTTCAAACACCAGGGCCGTGAACTGGGGTCCGTTGTCGGAGACTAGAACGTCTGGCAGTCCATGTGTTGTGAACAGTTTGCTTAATTTGCGGATGAGTGAATCGGTTGTAGTAGTCTTCATCTTGTGGATTTCAAGCCAGTTGGAATAGGCATCCACTGTTAGGAGGAACGTATGTTCCTTAGGAGGTCCCGCAAAGTCAATGTGGATGCGGGACCACGCCCCCCGGGGAGGTTCCCACTCCATTGGAGTTGCTCTAGGTGGAGCACTGCTGACTTCTTGATACTTTAGACAAGTCTTCACCCAGGCTTCGATCTGCTTATCGATGCCCGGCCACCATGCGAAGCTTCGTGCGAGCGCTTTCATATGCACGATGCTGGGGTGACCGTCATGCAATGCTTTCAAAACTGCTCGTTGTAACCGCTCTGGGGGGACGACTCTGTCTCCCCATAGGATGCAGCCTTTCTGCGAGAAAAGTTCTGTTTGCTGGTTTCTGAAAGGGGTGAAGTCGTCAGGCATTTGTTCTACTGGCCATTCTTGTTCGACCCAGCTGAGAACTCTCACCAGGACAGGATCTCGTTTCATTTCAATAGCGATGTCTCTGGCTGATAGCGGCGGTGCATGTAGGGTTTCAATCTGGAGTGTTGTGAAGGTTGGAGCTGGGTCGTCGACGGTTTCCGGAAGTGGGGCATGGCTCAATGCATCAGCGTGGGGAATGGCTTTCCCTGGGTGTTGTTGCAATTTATAATTGTACGCAGCTAAGAACTCCGACCAAAGAGTCATTCTAGGTGACAATATATAGGGGGTTGGCTTGTCTCCCGCTATAATCCCCAGCAAAGGCTTGTGATCGGTAATAACAGTAAAAGCTCATCCATATACATATTCATGAAACGGTTTCACAGCAGATACAACACCAAGAGCCTCTTTGTCAATTTGGCTATAGTTGCGTTCAGCTCTCGATAAGGTCCTTGAAAAATAGGCAATAGGGGCCTCTCTACCATTTGGTAACACATGACTTAAAATGGCTCCTACTCCAAACGGTGACGCATCACACGTAATGGTTAAAGGCAAAGTCTCGTTATACTGCATTAAAACAGCATCGGAGGTTAGTAGGTTTTTCAGTTGTCGGAATGCGTGCTCCTCTCGATGTCCCCAGACCCAGGTGGGTTTTTTGTCGAGAACTCTATGTAGGAGCTCAGCTACGGTCGCCTTCTGGGGCAAGAAGATGTTGTAAAAGTTAATGAGCCCCAAGAAAGCTTGGAGGTCTGTCCTATTCTTGGGTCTTGAGGCATTTTTGATCGCTCTTAGTTTGCTATTAGTGGGGTGAATGCCTTGCTTATCAATTAGGTACCCCAGGAACTCTACTTTCTCTGTACACAGTTGACATTTATTTTTTTTAACCTTTAGGGACGATCCTGAGTCGACTTCCATCCCGCAAGGTTGGTTCTCAATGGCGACCCTCACCTGGATTTTCTTTGCATCTAACGATGAAGCGTGACTGATGGTAATGGTTTGGTGTGCCTCTTCCTGTCTCGTTGAAGTGGCAAGTGTTTTATTTCTGTAGGCGTGGTTGTTCCATTGGTGGTTCAAATGTTCCCAACTCACAGGACGATTCCCTGTGGTCTGGCGACAGTTGTTTTCTCTCCGAATTGGGCTGGATCCTCGCTTGCTTCTACAGACCTTTCCGATGTGGCCTCTTTTCCCACAGGAATGGCAGAGTGCGTCAAGGAATTTGCAATCTGATCCTGGGTGGTTTGCCCCACATCCCGTGCATTGGTGCGGTAGTCTTCGATTCCGCGGGTTGCGTTGGTCGCGTTCAGACCAGAGCCGGTTGACCTCCTCCTCATCACTTTCTGATGGAGATTCGAGGTCCTCGTGGTAGGCTGCTATTGTGTGCCTCTCTAGGCGAGGTGAGGTATCGTTGGCTAGTTGACGGAGTAGTGCATTGGTGCGGCGCATTCAGGCGGCCGACTTCCTGGTTGCTTCTGCTGCAGTAGTGTCTTTGATGACATCGGCAAGATCGATGTCCCCTTTGGCCATGATCTTGCTCTGCGCTGTTTGGTCATCTAATCCCACAACTATTCGGTCTCTCAGAGCTTCTTGGAGGTCTGCAAACCCACAGAGGCCTCCCAGGTTCCGGAGGTCCACGATGAAATCTGCGACGCTCTCTCATTTCCATTGGTCCCTCTGATAAAACTCATGTCTTCGGACAAGCCGTTTGTACGGCGGGTGCATAGTGGGCCCGTAAAAGGGGCACGAGGATGTCCCAGTCCATGGATTTCACCTCAGCCGGTTTTGCTAGTGCCTTGGCCATCTTAAAGACGGCAGGCCTGCAATGGGTCAGGAACACTGCTCGCTTTTTCCCCGTAGTTGCGTCTTTCAAGTTGTTGGTCTCCAGAAACATCTGGAACTGGTCCATGTACAAGTCCCAGTTTTCTTGTGCCAGGTCAAATGGAGCGGGTGGTATGGTGTCACCAGACATGTTTTCCGTTGTCGTTCCGTGCTCTGTTTGGTGCTCTGTGAGTGTTCAATCAGCTCAGATGTCTCCGCATCCCACCCTCGTCGCCAGTGTTAAGTCCTGCGCATGGGTGCAAGGAGCGGAGACGAGGCAGTGAACAGTGAACTTCAACTCTTTATTAAGCATACTGAACAGAGCAATCACCTAGGGCAGCAGCAGCCCTTTTATAGGGTTGGCTGCTGTCCTATTAGCCAATGAAAAACATGGAAGTGTTAAACCCTTGAACCAATGAGAGTTGGCCCGTTAACAGCCAATCAGATTTCCCAGAAAGGACCAATCCGATGTCGCTATTATCGGCCAATCAAAAGTGCAGGATTAGAACCCTGCTTTTTCTTAAGGTTGTTAAAACTTTATTAAACACCTTTATTTGTTCATAACAGTCAGCATTTAATGGCAAGATGCGCTTCCTGATTAGAGCAGATATTAGGTATCTCTGTACAAAAAGTTAAAACATTTAAATCAGATTTCAGCATTTAAAATTAGCTCAATCAAGAATATGAAAATAAAAGTAAATAAAACCGCTATGTCAGAATAATGTGATTTTAATTTTACTACAAGATGCTTTTAGTTTACTTGAGTATATATTCTTCTCATAGAAAGGTTCTGTAAAGGCAACAGTGAACCAGTTATCAAAATCACATATCACTTGGAGTGTTTTTTAGCAAAAGGGCAGTTCTATGCAGGGGCTAGACTGCAAGTGAGATAGAACAGCAAATATGATCCACAAAAATAACCTTGCATGCATCAGACAAATATTCAGATTTCACAGAGGGAATCACAAAATGAAAACAAGTTTGGTTGAAAAGAACAATAAAAGGGAAAATAGCAATCATTGGGACATAATTTCAATCAATATTGAGGCAGTAAGCCATCAAAAGCTAGAGGCTAATAGTGGGACAAAATGAACAAAGCAGTTGAGTGGTGAGAGTAAGTCAAATATATGACCAGCATAAGAATATATTTAACATGGGATAAAAGAAAGTTTCAGAAAACCAAGAGAAACAAGAGGTGCTTGTATTTAGCATTGGAAATCTGAAATTCTGATGCAAAATGAAAAGAAGAACCGAGAAGACACTCCTGTGTGTTAGGAAAGATAATAAAGGGAGCGGCAAAGAGAAAGAATAACTGGAGTACAGTGCTGGATCTTGAACTTCTAGAAATTTTGCAGAAAAATGGGAAGAAAAGAAAATGATCTTAAGAATATATACACATCACTGTTATTTGTTTGTTTGCTTATTTGTTTGTTTATTTTTCATATTTTCAAACCATCCATTTCCCTTAGAGATTTTGGCTGGATCAGCTCAGCTGGATGAGGATACCCAGTGAAGGTGAGAGAGTTAGTCCTTGTATTTTGCTTCTTTGTCTGATCTGGGCTTACCTGATAAGATGCAGCCAGCTGGTTTTTCCAGACTGTTCTAAAAGCACTTGTGTGGAGGCATTCTCAAAATTTTGCTAATTTTGTTCAAATGTTTACAACACTCTCCCATTCATGCAAACTTGTGCTATCACAATCCATGAACAATACATAAGGAGAGGCACTTCTGTCACCATGCATAATGCTGCAAGATCAGAAAATCTCCTTGGAGTCCAGCTGTGTTGGAGTTGCTGACAGTTCTGCATGCTTCGTGATCACATTAGTTGTTAAGGCCATCCAGGAGACCTGACCTCAGGTTGCTGAAAAGCCAGGAAGGAAGAATAACCAATTATCCTGCAATTGCAGCTTTCCCTTAAGTGACTTTAGCTATAGATAAATAGAAGATATTGAAATGGTTTTTTTTCCTCCTTTGCTATCTGCCTGCCCAAATCAGGTTTTTAATTCTGTCTTTGCACAGCATAGCTTGGTCATTCAGGGCAAATATATAAAAGCATTCTGGGCTGTCTGCTAGAGATAAAGTGGTGTTTCCTTACAGCATTATTTCTTAACCTCAGCTACTGTGTAGATTTCAATTCTCAGCATGCTGGTTGTGGAATTCTGAGAGCTGCCATATACACATTCTAAAGTGCTGAGATTGATGATCCCTTTTTTGTATATTCAAGGATTAGCAGTGATGAGATTTACAATTCAATCAACCTTTTAAAAGGATGCCTCCATATCCCCCCAAATGGAAACTTATCTGAATAAATGTCATTGGCATTAAAACCAAGCCAGAAATCAAATTTGCAAAAGTGGAGGGAATCAAGGCAAAAGGAGTCTTAATAAGTACTCCTCAGAGGTGGTCTCGTGTTTCTTCTTATATCTCTGCCACTGTAAAAAAAAATCTTCTTAAAACAAAGCGTTTCAGCCTAAGCAGGATGCAGATATTAGATCTGAGAGCCACTCAGCAGAAGGTGACAAAAGTGTTTCTGTTAAAATCGGAGGTTCATTACAGAATATAAATGAATGGGAGTTATGAATGGTAGCCAGTTATGTCATCCTGGGAGCGTGACTTTTTGCAGAAACTTATGGTAAAAGAAAACACCAACCTCTTTGAAAATCAGCCTATCAGCAAAGAATGAGGATTTTCAGATTCAGTGACTACTGAGCTTAAATTCTGTACTGACAAGAAAGAAGGGCTGGAGGTGGAAGGTGGACTCATGCTGACAGAAGAGCTAAAGCCAATGGGAAAACAAACTGCTGATGGACTTTCCAAATCAGGCCTCCTACCTTCCACATAACCTGACTTTGAACCAACTAAGATGGCGATATTCCTTCAGGATGGGATGCCAGGAGGGAGGAAAGAGAGCCAGAAGAAAGAGAAGAGGCTGTGTAAACATTCTGAAGTTGGCAAACCAGCCCAGATGAAGAACAGGATTGTAAACACCATCAATTGCTAAGATGGCTTCTCTCTTTAGTCGGATGTCACAATTGAATTTAATAGTTTGATAAAAGCTTCAAAGGACATGTTTCAATTTAAAGTTCCATTCCTGAGAGCTTAAGGGATAAGTATGAATAAATGTCACAAAACTCCTTACACCTTTGTGTGTGTCCAATATTTGCCTTGTGGTCGCTGCAACTGCTAGTCAGTTCTCCACATCTCTGCCACAAAATTCTACTTCTGCACAAGTATCCAAACACATACTTTGATGGCATTTATTGAAACTTATAGTACAACTTATAGTATTTTTGCAGTATATAACACTGATTGTTATTTGTATTAGTTGTTCATCCTATTGTATGCTTGCACAAAACATCATTTTAAACACTAGTGGAAGCACAATTTTTTTTGAACTTACATTGCTATTGCAATATTGAAGGCAACTGAATATACTGATTCTTAATATATTCTTAAATGTGTCTTAAGTGTATAAAGGGTCCCATTTCTTGGTTGATACTGATAGATTATAACAAGTTATCATGTATTTGGTTTTGATTTCTTTGTTGTACTGTGTTTTTACTGTTTTAATCGTTTTTATGATTTTTCGCAGCTTAGAGTCACTGATTGAGATGGGCAGCAATATAAATGTTTGAAGTAAATAAATGCATTTTATTACCTTAACATGATATTAATTCATCTAAACATTCTTTTTAATGTTTATTATACAACTCTGGAATATATTCAAAGAACGATTATGTGAGAGGCATAGCATATTTGAAGAGAATGTGACACAGGTGGTATGAATTACATTGTTGATTTTGAGTATAGAAATAAGACTTAAAGATGTTAATGTAATATGGAATAATATTCTGGAATCTTGGAAGTTATGGATATATAAAGAACTCTGAACTAATTGGATTGTGGTTAAAAAGAAAGGTTAATTGTTCCAAAGTAACTACCAGTATCGCTTACAATCCCAGACTGAAGAAATGTGTTTACTCTCCACCTTGGGATTAGCTGGGTCATGATGTTAAGAAAAGATTGACCAATAAATGTGAATAGACAATATTTAATTTACTATTAAAAAAGAACTGATTTTAAGCTTATATTGTCATATGTGTCTGTGTCTAGTTGGATTTTTGTTTTTCTAAGAACAAATAAACATACTGATTTTAAACAGTGTTCACAATAATTCAAATTTCTTACAATATAACTTTAAAAAGTTTAATTAGCTGGAGTGTAGTTATATAGGTTGTCTTTGACTTACAATGATAATGGGGACTAAAATTTCCACCGTAAGTCATTGCAATCATAAACCAAGACATTTTATGACCTTTTTTTACAATGGTTATTAAGTTAATCATATATTCCTTAAATGAGTCATATGTTCATTAAGCAAATATAATTTTCCAATTGGGTGTATTTGGCATTTTGGGCTGTAAGTCATCAAAAAGGGTCACAAATCACATTTAAGTGAAGTCAGGGTTCTGCAACTGATTGGAAGTGCATATAAAAGCCTCTTTCATAGAGGGCTTTACTACTTTTTAAACCCTAATGTCTTTGTTTTGTTTTTGTAGTTTTCAAGAGCATTGAAGAGTAATTGGATTAATTCTATAAAATAAAGAAAACCTAACTTGAGTGGTCAAAATTAGGAACAGAACTCTTTTTTGTGCACTTTGACTTTATTTTCCATTGCATAAACGTATAATAAGGCAATAAATATGTTATTATACATGGATTCTGAAAAACTGTTTTTGAGGTTTTTAATCTACATTTCATAAATGTTTATCAAAAATGGAAAAAGAAAGAATACTTAACATAGATTTGGATCAATCAAAGCCAAAGTGTATGTTGCCATTTCAATCTTTCAAAACTAAGCCCAATTTAATATTTATTCCACAAGCATTATGTTAGTGCAGAAGGAATTGTACATCTTTTCTTAGTCATTTTCTATCCCCTTGTCCCTGACCAGAGATAAGAATACAGAAAAATAAGGTGTCCTTTATCTTGGGGTGGGTTTTAACTGTTCTCTATTGCTAGCTTAACGAATTCTGTGGTATTACACAATTCCATCCAGAGAAAATAATGACAAATGCAAGATGGAAAAGTAATAATGATGTAGAACGAGGTGTCAAACTCATGTCATCACAATGTGACGTATTGGGACTTCCGTCCCTTCGCTAAACCGGACGGGGTGGGGTCAGCATGTGGTGCATCCATCCTGCAGATCGTGAGTTTGACACCCCTAATGTAGAATAATTCAGTCATTCAGCAATATACGAAAATTTAGCATTCTTATTGAGAAACTTTATCCTTCTTTCCCATTCCTTTCTAGAAGTTCTAGTGGCTGTCATCTGAAATAACCCTCAACAAAATAGCAGAGGTGTCTCGGGTACCCAAGAGAAAACAGCATAGGGAAAATTCTGTTGCAGTCATCACTCTCATACATTTTACTTCCAGCAGTACACCTGTCTGAAGTCACCTTTCATTGCTAAGAAGATGAGCTGGACAATATGCCACATGCCATTAAATGAACTGTATGCATTGCTACCGTGTTTCTCATATAATAAGGCTGGGTATTATTTTTTTTGAGCCCCGAAAAAATGGCTAGGCCGTCTTTTCGGGGGTAACTTAATTCCCCCCCCTTGCATCTTCGGGCAGGCGGGCGGCGATGGCTTGGATGTTGACCTTGGCATTGGTGGGGCACTTCATATCGGGGTCAACGCAGGCAGCACCATATCCGGGTGTGCAACAAAAGTACTTCCTAACAGCAAGCCCCCCCTACCATTGAGTTGAAGGTGGTGGGGAGAAGTGGGGGATGGCCAGCTGGCCGGTCGCTTGGCTCGCCTTGCCTTGGTCGTGTGTGCTGATGCCGGTACCGGTCCATAGATCATTTTGTACCAGGCCGCAAAGAATGAATAATCATGAAACTGGTCCCTGGTACAAAAAAGTTTGGGGACCACTGCTCTACGTGGACCCTGCACTTACCTGCATCACGTGAAGACTGCTAGAAGGGATGGGATGGCTGGGGCCTGCCATTCAGTTGAAATACTGGTTCAGCAATGAAAACTTAACATCTGGTTCAGACCAGTTCAGGAATCCCACCCCTGCATAGCGGCAATCATGGGGAAAGTAGTGGGTGGCACAGGGAGCAGAGAATCCTAGGGAATGATCACTTTGGCTCTAGAATGTCCTACTGATTTCACTTAATATTTTTACAATATAAGTTCAGCCCTTTGCCTAAATAAAAGTTATTTTAACAAAATACATTGCCTAAAATAATTAACGATTCAGAAAGATGCATTCATATAGAAGCCTTGACTTGGCTAAGCAAGTTAATGATTTGGCCATTAGAAACTATTCATAAGTTTGCTATTTGCTCATCCAGTCCAACACAGCTTCTGAAGTCAAGAAAATATGTAGGTACAAATTTGCAAAATAAAATTTATTTACCTATTTATAAATTTATTATTTTATGTACTCCAGACAGACCTACTCCAAGTGCCCTCACACATTACTCAAAGCTACGATTGTGTTTAAAACAACAAAATCATATAAATAAAAACTAAAGGGCGTTCTTCCACCATGGTTCAATATGCTCAGAGGAACGTTCTACCTCCATCTCATCAAAGATCTTTGGAAGAGCCATGATTCCATTTCAGTGGACCAGGCTGGGTCCCTGGGTATAGTTGTTTGATAGGGGAGATAACACTGAGAAGGCTCACCCCAAATATGACATCCCTCACTTTGTAGATTCCATAGGACAGCAGATTCTATTCAGAAAGTGCAATTTTACAAATGTCCATCTGTTTTAAAAATGTCCACATCTTAAACAAAAAAGGTTTTAAAATCAGGCACCTGCACCCAGAAGTTACTAGCAACCGCTGCAGTTCCTGTACTAGACATGCAATGTGAACTTTTTATTGGGTCTGTTATTTGGGCCAGGGAATTCTAGAAAAACTGGAGCTGTCGTCTTCAAGAGCAACAATAGTTCAATAAGAAATGAGAAAGACATGAGTGACCTTCAGCAATATCACCAGATCTTGAATTTGCTGCAACTAGACACAAGATGAAACTGTACAAATCTTCTCTTCTTCCTGATCTTCTAGTAAACATGATTTTCATATTGCTGGGATGATCTATATGCAGAAGTAACCAAAGATTATCTCCTATTAAAATCTATCATCTTCTGAACCAAGGGCTGCTATATCTTGCTTGAATAGAACCAAATCTGTTTCAGACATTTATACCACCAGAAGCCAAGTAGGTTTCATCTCCATTTCCTGCGTGTGTTACAAAAATATTGGGATATTGAATGCAAAATTTGCATTTGTTGATCTCCTACATATCAAACCAAGACTGCTTTCCAAATCCTTCATTAGAATACACTCATTTATACATCTAACAGAAGAGAAAAAAAAGGGAAAATATGTTCCAATCTATTTCCTGGCTAAGTAGTCCAAATAGATTTGGTAAGTTTCAAATAACTCTTTGTAGATATATCTCAGCTTTCCAATACTTAGTTTCTATTTCTAGTATTCTATGAATCATAGTTACCACAGGTGGTATGAATTATGCTTCTCATAAGTGGTAGTTCTCAAACTTTGTTCTGGCCTTTTATATTTTTGAGATTTTCAGTACCTTTCTCCAAGAAGTGAAGTTATAAATGCTCTTCTTGATTAGAGTTGGCCCTGCAATTACAGTATATATTATTTTTTAGCTTTTTACACTTATTGGGTCTATATGCATTATTCAGCTCTTTTTATTTATCCTTCCTTTTGTTTGCTTTAGGTTATCCAGTGCAGTGAATAGAATTTATACAATAACTAATTAAGGTAGAAGACATGCATTTTCTTTTATCTAGCTCACACAAGAGCTATATAATAGGCTACTATCA
Organism: Emydocephalus ijimae; assembly: GCA_004319985.1. Taxonomy (NCBI): domain Eukaryota; kingdom Metazoa; phylum Chordata; class Lepidosauria; order Squamata; family Elapidae; genus Emydocephalus; species Emydocephalus ijimae. The sequence continues at coordinate 5,990 of BHEV01038989.1, read as the reverse complement.
GCAAACTGCCGATTCCTCACTCTGATTCCTCACATGCCAAACTGCTGATTCCTCACTCTGCTGATTCCTCACATGCCAAAAATTTAGCATATTAACGATTTGGAATAATTTATCCTGAGTGTCTCAAAATAGTAATTGCTCCTTCATTTACTCATATACTTGGTAAAAAAAGTTACTCTAATACAGCCAAGGAAATCTCTATCTCTAGGCAAGGTTTGTTAGAGTATATACTATCAATATAGATTCCTCTTAGTGATGATGATGCAAGGTCCATGTGAGGAAAGCAAAATGTCCACCAACAGCACGAAGTGCAGAGAAACATATACAGAAATTTCATTTCCTATTGATTAATTGAAAAGCAATATTTTTGGGTGAAAATAATTGTTAAGTAATCATAACAAAACAGTGAGGTAATATCCTGATATTATTATGGGGCTTGTGTGCTTCGAGGAAGATCAGATCTATGCCAGGAGTTCAACTATACCAGAGAAGTCTCATGATAGGAGCAATATGATCCCATATTCCATAAACACTACAATGAAATATAATTTACAGAACCCCATACTAGATTGATAGTCGCCCAGGTTAACAAGGATTAGGCTGGATGTTGGCGTTCCTGGACATCTGATTAGAAATGAGCTTCAGGATTCAGGACTGTTGTGGCTAAGGTAGCAGCTGCAGGACGACTGCAGCAAGAAAAGTTGTTTATATGAAGACTGAAAACAAAGAACAGTAATATGTGCCTTGGATGCAATCCTAAAACATCTCGAGAAGCATTTGAACATTGTTGGCATATCAAAATCATTACTAATAAATTGTAATATGAAGCTTTACTTGGAACAGCTTACATCTTTCAGTGATATCTTGAACACTATCAAACAACATTTCCCTATTCCTGGTCATCCAGAAAGATTTGATAGATGGATAAAAATGTCAAATCCAGACTGTACAATCAATAATAATAAAAATATAAACTAAGGGTGTCATGGACAAAAAGCAACCCATAGCAGAGCAACTTAGAGATAAAGAAATCTTAAGCACAGTGTCTTCCAGAAAGGTTAAAGGCTTTTGAAAAATAACATCTAAAATCTAAGGGACTGATTTGGACACAACGCAAGGCCACTTTTTTGTGTGGCTGTGGATAAAAATAGTGTCACCAACATGATCACCAACATCCGATGATGGATATGGCAAAAGAAGAAGAAAAATAACATATAATTTACATTGCAGCAACTTCCTTTTAAAAGATTGTTCAGCACATTCCTTTAAACAAATTTGTCCAAAATGAGCCATTATAATTATTTATTTTTCCATCTACAACCCTATTTAAATGCATTGTAGTTACACTGTTTTACTCGGAAACGATTGCTGCAAATTTCTATGTTTTCGTGTAAGGAAGAACATCTATAGCAGAGAACTGCTAGGACAGCAGTGGTAATAGAAAATAGTTAGGATAGTGTAGTTGTATCATCATTTCTTCTATTTCTTATAATGTGCCTAAGTGCTCATCAGGAATTTCATTAACATACCCACAAAGAGCCTAGCCACTTACAGAATTTATGGGCTCTTCAGAAGAAGTTAGTGGAGAAAGTAGATTAATACCAAGCAGCAACTTTAAAAAAACAACAACTGTTATTTGATGCTTACTTTGAAAATAGTCCAGGATTTTCTTTCTTGAGGTGAGTTTATCAAATATCCAGAGATAAGATTTGAAGTGATATTTATGATCAAGCTGTGAGTAGGCCAATTTGAAATTTCAGTCCATGTATAAACTGAGTAATCCCTGCATTCTTGCTAAGAAACGGGGGGAAAGGATATAATTGTTATAAAGAGATACATTACTTATTATTAAGATTTTTTGCTCTAAAAAAACATGGAAAGATTTAAAAAAGGAGTCCTAAGAAATGAAAAAAGGAACAGAGATAACTAAATAGGGTTGTTTCTAAAAAATATTATGGATATGAAAATTATAATTGAAGAAAGTGTGTCTGTTTGTGTGTGCGCTTGTTTTTGTCCTCCCTTTTTGTGCCTGTCTTTACGGGTTGGTTACTTACTTACTTACTTACTTACTTACTTTTATTTACTTACTTACTCATTCATTCATTCATTCATTCAATTTAATCAATCCATCCATCTCAAGAAGACAAGCCCCTTCACACACTTGGGGTCTCAAGTCTGGGTAGAAATCAAAGTCTTTAGTGCCTTACAAAGGTCAGCAGAGTTGGGCCTTTCTTGATCCCACCAGCGAGAATATTCTGAGACCCTCTATCCATCATATACTCAAAATATTTTTCACTGCAACCCTGTAAATGAAATGGAATTACTTCCTCCAAGAAAACTCCAGGTCACACAGGCACTATAGGTGTACCTTGGAGACAATATGGGTGGAGAAATAATCACGTTTTGAAGTTCTTATTGCTACAAGGTAGGCTCTAGTAGGTGCTGGAGTCCTTGTTCAGTCAGTCCGCTCTTTTCCCATCAATGGTTCTCCAGGCATCCTTTCAGATGTTTCATCTCCCTAAGCATAAACCAGGGTGAATTCTGGAATCCATGTTGCATGGGGAAATAGCTCAGATTGATCTGATCCAAGGCTTCAGATTTCTTTTCATTCCAGGCATCAGCCAGGTTTATGTCATACCTATGCAGCAGATCTTCTGGAAAAATCCCAAACTCCTTCTGGAACCTAACCAAGACCATCAGTTGCTAGGATGGACCTATCAAATAGATCCAGAATCCCCATGGTGGAGGGTGACATCAGAAAACCACAGGCTTACCAGGGATTTACCAGAATGATTTAACCATGACAGGAGAAATAAGTATCTCTTCCAAATCCAAAAACACTTTGTTATTGTTGACATAAAAACATGTCAGGCACAAGACCACTATTATGTTTTGGACCCTAAAGACAGGCCTATAGCTGTCATCACACTAATGGAGTCCCAAGCTACTTCAGATGCCACTCCCAGGGAAAACAAGCTGAAGTCTTCTGAGAGTATAAATCTGGAAAATTCCAACACCATCCCAGCTACAGCACTGGAATTCTACTTATGCACTATCCATATATCCACTGAACAATTGCCCCACCCTTGTTTGAGTTAATGAAGATGATTTCAGGGTTTGCACTGAAGGTGTAGAAATTTATATCCATTTATATCCATGTTGGATTTGCCTGCTTCATGACAACCATTGGCCTATTTCAAATAGTTTTTGATCCGACACATTGAAAGTCACAGTCTTTATTTCATATTTCTATAGATCAGATTATAGCAATCTTGAAAACTTCCTGTGGCTCATTTGTTTTTGTTTTGTAGATAAGATTATACATGTATATTTTACAAGGGAATAAAGAACAGATTTAGTGAGGAAATTGAAGCTAGTCATGTTTCAGTGAAGTGCTTCAATTTATCTAAGAATATAAAGTACTTGACAATTTGAATACATTTTATATGAACCAATGGTATTCATATTTATGTAAAATTGCCAGAATGAGGCTGAGGACTTGACCTTTACAATGAATTTGTATTTAAATAGACATGTGAAATCTACTGCTGTTAAAGATAAAGTAAATGCAAAGCTTTCCAATAAAGCTAATGTTAGCTTGCACCAATGCAGACAACTATTATAAAATTGCTTTTAGTTTTTGAGCAAAGCATTCATATTATTTGGATCTATTCCAATCTGAAATTAAACTAGGAAAAATGTTCCATTTCAATTCATGGATAAAGAGATGGCTGTCCCTCATCTCATGAGACCTTAAAAACAACCAATTTATAATATGTTATGGAAAGAAAATGACTAAATATTTAGGAAGTGATCTTGAAATAGGTATTCAATTACATTAAATTGATTTTGATTAAAATTAAAGTCAAACTTGACTTTTACTCCATACAACCATACTTCTTTAACTTCCTATTACGGAATACATCCTTTATCTTTCAAAGTTCAAATATAACACATACTCCCCAAAAGATTGGCTGTGTAACTGATGACTTACTGAGGTGCTGATCCATGATGTTTCAATTTTACTAGATTTTTCCTAATTTTTATTTGCTATGACTTGTGGCCTTTATCTGTATTACCTGCTTAACTGGTCTCCAAGGGCATGATGTTATAGTGGTTGAGCTGTTCCCATTTTACGATGATTCTGAAACTTCTTTATTCCCAAATATAAAACTAGAAGACTGCTCTTCTACCCTCAGTTTTGGGTTTATACCATGCTTCAGTATTCTGTTCCATTCCTCTCACACTTTGACATTTTTTTAGCTTCTGGGAAAGTATTCTTGACATCTAAATGGAATAGAATAGGCATGCATAAGTGCACAATCGTGCCTACCATCCCTGTCCTATTGTCCCCAATTATTAGTTCCTATTTCTTGTATTTAAACTTACGTTTGTTCTTGTTTCTGTTATATTGTAAGCTCTTGACAAAATAAATAAATACAATAAAATAGAATCCTTTATTGGCCAAGTGTGATTGGAAACATAAGGAATTTGTCTTTGGTGCATAACCTCTCAGTGTACATAAAGAAAAAATAAAATACATTCATCAAGAATCATAAGATACAACACTTAGCGATAGTCATAGATTACTAATAAGCAATCAAATCATACTAGGGAACAAAATAAAACAATATAAATCATAAAGATACAAGCAATGAAGTTCTAGTCATAAGTAGAAAAAGAAATAGGTAATAGGAAGGATGAGAAAATAATAGTAATAAAGTCTTAGTAAATAGTTTTAGTGTTGTGGGAATTAGCAGACTGATGGCATGGGGGAAAAATGTCCTTGTGTCCAGTTGTTCTGGTGTGCAGTGCTCTATAGCATCATTTTAAGAGTAGAAGTTGAAGCAATTTATGTTCAGGATGTGAGGGGTCTGTCGATATGTTCACAGCCCTCCTTTTGACTTGTGCAGGATACACGTCCTCAGTGGAAGGCATGTTGGTAGTAATTGTTTTTTCTGCAGTCCTAATTACTCTCTGAAGTCTATGTCTGTCTTGTTGGGTTGCAGAGCCAAACCAGATAGTTATAGAGGTGCAGATGGCAAACTCAATAATTTGTCTGTAGAACTAAATCAGCAGCTCCTTGGGCAGTTTGAGCTTTCTGAGTTAAACTGTTCTTACATAGAAACACTGGATGCAGAGAAACAAATGTATTTCTTACACTTTAATTTCTCAACAAAAAGTAATGCATTTAATTTTTCTGACATAAATCTACCCAACTTAAACTCTAGTAGGGGAAATTGATATTTGAGCTCCAAACAAACTAATATGGAAAACACCCCATACATACTTCTTTTTATATGATGGCTCTGAAGAACTACACTTCCCATTTATTTTGAGAACTTCTGACAAGATTCTCTTTCATTATTCTATTATTTTCTCACAATTTTTCTTTTTATTTTTTTTCCTCAGGGTTGTCAAATTTCTGGCCCACGGGTCAGATGTGTCACATGCTGCCCACAACCCATGCCCAGTTTAGCGAAGGGGGGGAAAGTCCAAATATGTCACATGGTGCCCCCGTGGCGATGTGAGTTTGACACCCCTGCTCTAAATGCTTTTATTTTGTGAAAACTTCTTAATTTTTTTTAAAAAAGAACTTCTAACAAGGCCTACTCAGTTCTTTTTATTTTCTCTGTTGGTATTTTCCACTAAAGTGCCATTATTCTATCTTTCCTTTTGAGAAACCTCTATTGCTTTGGGGAACACAAAATACCCTTCTTGATTTTTAGAAATTTAAAGGCTTAAAGTTTTGCACATGTGCATAAATTAAAACTATCAGGATAATTATCTGATTTGAATGGGCCTTCTATCCTTCCATCCTTCTTATATTTATATGTGTACATCCACCTAATACATAGCACAAGATATGTGTGTGAGAAAGAGATTAACTTAATAAATAAATTGTGTATATATATATACATATACATATACATACACATACACATACACATACACATACACATACACATACACATACACACACACACACA
>BHEV01038988.1:0-11102 GCA_004319985.1 Emydocephalus ijimae | reverse complement strand
GCCTGATGATGGCAGATGAGATTCTGCCGAAACGTTGCTACAACTTTAAAAGCACAACTATAATGACGTGGGAAAAGACCCAAACAAAGCTGAATACCATACACACACATACACACACACACACACACATATATATTCATAGATTTTCATGGGTATAGGTATGCAGGTCTTGGTATCTTCGGGGCTTTTCCCATGTAAGATTGAGAGTATCTTGGCGACTTTTCAATGAGGTCCCACTCGCCATCTTCAGGTTGGTGCTTTCGGCTTCGTGCTTGTGCGAGCAAAGCATGATCTGAGCTGCCATCTATAAATACTGTTGGGGAAGTTGGCTGTGTTGTCATTTCTTGATTGGTTGATGGAGTTGATGTTTGCAGATTGGCTGGCTTTTTCATAAGAACATGTGTGGCTGAGGTATTGGCTGTGTGTCTATCAGCCCATTACCCAGGTTGTTACAACACAGGAGGCTGATACACACACAGCCAATACCTCAGCCACACGTTCTTACGGGACCTCGTTGAAACGTCGCCAAGATATTTTCAATCTTACACAGGAAAAGACCTGAACACGCCAAAATCTGTATGCATACACACACACACACCTGTACACAGATATTGTTTACATCATGATTGTCAGCCAAATATACATATATCCAAATAGAGAACACCTATCAGGGCCAGAGTAATAGGACAATGAAGAATCTTTATTCCAAACAACTGCCTGCACAGGCAGACACAGGCCTTGTTGCTCGCTGTTATGCTGTTGTATTGCAATAATGATCTGGAGGCCTGCCAACTTAATCATCAATAGCAACCCCAGGAAGAGGCAAAACGGAATAACAACTGTCCCGAGCTCCCATGGAGAGCCTTGCAAGGGGATAGGGCCTCTCAACAGACTATAGGAATGCCACACTCCCAAGTGGGATTCGGTATACAAAATGGCACCAGCAGTTATTTTGCGTGACAAAATTCAGCAGCAACTGTCGCCTCATTCAATCAGGAGAACTGCGCTGTTAATTTAGAGGTGAGGAAGGGAAAATACAAGTGCAGATGCCCTCTCCCTTGTAAGTGTTCTGAGATGGGAGAGAAATGCCTCAGGCAGATTTAAACTGATCACACTCCTTAAAACAGCGCAGCAGCAAGGGCTTCGCAATGGCAAGTGATTTTAAAATGCCTCAGACCGCCGCAAAAGCAGCTGGCTGCTCCCTGTGGAGCTGAACTTCGCTCCAACGGTTATAATTGCGACAGCTATAATTACCAAATTGCCACTGGAACTAATTATTTTAAAGTTTGGAGAGATCCCGTTTTCAAAGGCTGTGAATCAAACCTGCTCTTTTCTTCCTATTCTGGCCAAGGAAAAAAGCTGCCTACCCAACGAAGGCTGAATAAAAACTGGGGGACGCTAAGGTGGAGTACATGGAGGAGTGTCCTATTAATTAAGCCTAGCCTATCTGAGCAGAGACTAAGCACCTCCCACTACTTGATCTTCGGAGCAGCTCATTAGAGAATGCCTCTTGCATGTTTTCTGGAATGTGTGCTTATTTCACTCTGGTTTTCAATGTATATTTTTCAGTTGGATGTGAGGATCATGGCCACCCTCAAATAACCCAGAACATAATTTAACAAATGACCGAAATGGTCAGGACATGTATTTTCTAATAACAACACTAATAACAGGAAAAATATTAGAACAGAGCCACTCTAATTTTTATACAATTATAAAACCAAAGCTCTAAGAGCAATGTCTATGGAGATTCTCAATCATCCAATCATGTTTGTCCCAAAGCTGCTTTTCCAAAAGGCAACTGAACTTACTAGGTTGCATTCCTTGAAAACATTTCACTTCTCATGAAAGAAGCTTTTTCAGCTCAGTTTCTTTAGAAAGCAAATGATTTTTTTTAACCCAAACATAATTGGTTAAGAGTCTAAAACTTGGGACAAAACAAATATGTAATCGGTAAAGTTGTTGTAGATGTTCTCAGGGATCTGTACAATCTGTGATGTTGTACATGCCCCAAAAGCACTGGTGCTTCTTAAAAATACTAGTTCTTCAAGCACAAACATTATCTGACAGAACTCTAAGAAACTTGGTAAATCTAGATAGAGAACTTAAATGTGTGTTGAGTGCAGTAAATTAAAAGTCTGATTTTTTCCTTCATACCTGCAAAAGTAAAATCTTAAATTTTATAAAATATAAAAATGCTCCAGTAACCAATATACAGTAGCATTATTCACCCCATGCTAAATATAAGCTTAAATAACACAGGTAATATTCAATGAACACTGAAAATACAGAATAGAAAGTATCTAGAGTAAGAAAAGTAGTAATTGTTGAGTGTGTTTCTATTAATGATAGGCATCAAATCTTAAAGACAGAACCAGAATATGTTAGTGTTAGTCTAGTCTTGTAAGAAAACCAGATATACAAGAAACCAACATTCCAAAATGTGGACAGAGGTAATTTTGAAAGCATTACTACCAAAGCCTTGCTTAGGATCAAACACAATTCTGCTGTATGAAAAGAAATCTAAATGCAGGGCTGAGGGTTTATTTATTGACTTTTTAAGTTTCAGCAATCAGGAAAATGAATCTTTAACACACATTGGCTCAGGGTAACACTGAAGAAAAAGGCATATGTTACAGCAAGAAAATTAACTATTGTAATATTTACATGCAAGAGCATCAAGGCTGGCACTTGTTTGGGTCAGAAATATTAGGAATTGTATACTTGTTTCTGAATACAAAGAAAACTTGGAAAACTTTGGTTTTCTAAAATACTTTATCTTGTCAATAACAGATGACTTACAATTTTTGCAAGGCCATGTTTAAAAACAAGCAATCTTCTAAAAAGGCATTGCGGCACCAGGGTTTCCATTTATCTTGTCAGGAACATCTTCAAAACTTCTAGTCACTGAATCATATGATTTTTCTGACATAGAAAGCTTAGTCTAACAGTCTAAGATTATTTTGATAATTTTGGTGTGCCTCTTTTTGTTGACTGTAAATTTGCTTTTATTTCAAAATAAAATTACATGTTCAAAAAAACCCGCTCTCCAAAATAAAAAGAAATAACAGCTATTACAGTGTTGAATCATGGTTATTTTACAGTTAGGATGTTCTATGTATGTTAGAAGTTCATCACGTTTCTTCATGCAATATTTATATCAGTCTAAAGCTTACTGCTAACTTTCCCAGAAAGTGAGGTGGTATTTTCATAGAAATTTTTAAAAAGCTGCTGTTTCCCCTCCATCCTCACATTTTATCAAAAGGAATTAATACATTATTTTAAGAGTTCACACTCTAAGATACATTTTTCAGAACTCACGACAACGATCATGAAAATGTACATTCCGGAAAATGTACTTCAAATGACATGATTGCATACGTTGCAAATATGAACAGGACTGGAAAACTTAAGTTAAATTCCCTGATGTTAGCATCTTGTTTTTAGATACTATGCTGTAAGACAGCTATTAGATATAACCTATTAATAAAATGTCAGTTAAAAATATACATGTACATTCAATTATTGCATCCTACGTGAAGCCGTGGCTCACCCCTCCTAAAATACTGCAGGAATAAAGGTACAAAAGAATTACATAGAAACAGAGTGAAAATCAGCATTCTTCATCTTACAAAATAATGCCCACAGAGTAAGAAAAGGTCATGAATGGTGTTAAGGTTAAAGAATATAATTGGCTTGAAATTACTTCAATTTCTACAAGCTAGATCAACATAGACATACAATACACTCAAAAGAAAAGTCTTTAGCAAAGCACAACTAGAAACTACAGAATATATTGTCTTGAATATCTGCCAAGGATGAATTCAGTTCTTTAAAAAAGTCAATTTACATAAATATTGTCTCCGATGCCTATTTACATGGGGTAGCCAAGTCATTTTAACCCATGAGGATTCTCTGTGTTAAGAAGCTAATCGAGTGATATTTAGGTCATCCTTTTTCTAGTCATCCTCTGATTGGATGTTACTGAATAGACTGGGCAATCAGCCAATGAAATGATGAATTGAACTGAATGATTAAACTCTGAAATGTAAAAGTATTAATAAGGGGATAGGTTGGGGAAATGAACTCCATACGAGGATATAAGCACTTCCAATATTATCATTTATAAATTAAATTGTACTGTACACATATTAAGCACCCCACCTAAACTATGGTTCATTATTCTTTTAATAAAAACTGTAACAAAAAATTAGTTTTGTCATCATTATAAAATCACCCCTCTCTTTAATCACACACTATGTCAAGCAACCATACAAGGTATAACAGCTTTAGGAGTACAAATGAAGATGTAAAACTCTGTGCAAAACTGCATTATCTTAAGCATCCAAAATTTCAGGAAGCAATACCACCAAAAGCAGGTGTACAGTAGACTCAGAAACATAAGCAGAAAAAAGGCTTGGGGATACATCTGGAGAAAAATTACCAGTGGCAAATGGTGGCCGTACCTGCCACTAGAACTTTTTACAAAGTAAGGTAAATGATACTGATCTGTCAATGTTTTATAGCAACAACTGTTTTTTTTTTCCCAGACTACCTCTAGTTGTTTTACATTGTTGTTTTACAAGATGTTTCCTCATCCAAATAATTGCTTATTGGGTTAAGACACATGTTTCTGTGTGAGTGTGTATGTGAACAAGCAGTCTTTGTGGAGTGTGCTTTCCTTTCTTCAAATTATCCAATATCTTTAGAAGAGCTGGATCATCGACTCCCTGGATTTTCCTACTCCAATCCACTTAACTGCAAAAATAAAAACATTTTTGAACATATTCTGGAAGAAAGTCTTTCTTACCAACTCAAGTATATGCAAATCAATAAAGAAAATATTATTGCTTAAAATTTCAATTACCATTCCATGAGGCACATGAAAGTTAGTCAGAAAAACAAGTATTTTTGTGATAAATTCTCAAGAAAATCAGCTGGCTCAAACTACATCAGATATCAACATTACCACTGGCACACAGGTTTTTGCAGATTAGCACACACTTTTTAAATGTAATCAATATTTAATAGTCCTTTGATAAGTTGGTCATGCCAATTTATCCATAGATAATTTATATTAGTACTTTCATTGAACTAGTTGGTCAATAGTGTGATCAGTGAATTGTGTGATGCCCTGTTTCTTAATCCTTGTTGTGTGTTTACTGATTAGGATCAATTTTTTTTTCAAGGAATTCTGCAGTATTGATGCAGGAGGGGGGAAAAAAACTAGAAAAACTAGAAATTTTGCCATAGCGGGAGTAGGGTGCAAAATGTAATATATGAAAGCTCAGTATTTTCTATCAACAATCTCTTCTTTTAAATGTACATTTAAAAAAATTATATCATCTAATGTAAGTGTGGAATATGAACTTTTCCAGTTTATCAAGTAATGAAATAATAAATTGTGTTTGTTAAAAGCTTAAACACATTAGGGAATACAAGTCCATTCTTTTAATATTTAAAATTTTAATTGCTCAAAATTCAAAAGGAACTTTTCATTCAATCAGTTTAAATTATTATTAAATACAACAATTTCCCCTCTTTTTAGAACAAGTACGTTATATGTTCTATTTTTGATTCCTTAGTGCTTCTTATTCATAAACCTTAATATTTACAGAAGATGATTTGATTGCTAGAAGTAGCTAACAAAAAAAATATGAATTGTTGTACAAAGTATGATTCTCCGAGTATCCCTTCAAACATGCAGTTGGGTTGCATTTACCTGGAACTCCGAGCTCCATTTCTGTAAATCGAACAAAGTTTTGTGCATTTACAGGCAATTCATCAAATGTTCTTGCATTTGATATATCTTTCTTCCATCCTGGGAGGGTCTCATACTGCACCTCTACTTTATTTAAGACTTCTTGGTTTGCTGAGAAGAAAAAAGAACCAGACTAATAGAATTATATTTGTGTTACCATAGCATAAGACTAATCAATTATTGTGCTCAGGAATTTCTATAGCTGAAGTAACCAAATAATTAGTTATTAAGAATCCAGAACAATTGTTTTCATCACAGAAAAACATTCATAAAAATAAGGTTAGCAATCCAATCACTTAATTGAAGAATATAAGGCCATCTTAAAATCGCAACTGAATCATTATCTTGGTAATTTATAAAATGAATGAAAGTAAACAATTGAAGTCTTATATCTATCAAAGAGGGGAAAGTTCCCTACCCAAGTAATTAATGCAGGGAACCGTATTTTCTTTATAGATGAAATATATGGAATTGTATCAACAAAACCTGCTGAAGCAATGGAGCACATCTAGTAGTAACCATAACTTTTTAGTGGAAGTAACATTGTAGAATGAACATATTTGGTACATTTAAATGTTCTTACCTGGGAAATGAGGTATGATTTTATTATCTAATCTGTAGGCAATCCCAATTTTAATTTCAGGAAATACATCCAAAATATCCAATTTGGTAAGAGCCAGTCTATTTAAAAGAAATGCTCAAATTTTAGTTATTTGTAGGCAAACATAAACCCTTGGATTTTAAACTGAAATTTACCTTCTAAAAATACTATCTACTCAGTTCTGACTGAATATCAAACTACATCAAATAAATTGCACTGTTAATCACTAGAGCTGATGCACCGGTTAGCTGCCTGAAGATATAATTGTAGTTCAATATTCTATGGTGCGAATTGTACCACTGAGAAGTGACAGCTTTCTTTTTTAGAAACTATACATAGCTACTGCTATTATTTTTCTTCAAAATATATATACAGTACATTTAAAAGCAATTCTTTTTGCTAGGGCAGCATATAAACAATTAAACTAAATTAAACTAAAAACCAAAGTTAAAAACACAGTAATTATTTCTAAAAGAGCAGAAATGGAATAACTGCAGTAACAAATTTTGATTAAAATCAGCATGAGATACTTTTAAAAAATATCACGATATTAAAAGACTTAAAAGTATTTAAAATATGTATTTGTTTTACCTAGGAAACAATTCCTTTTACAGGAAAGAGATTCCAGAGCAGGAGGCCACCACTGGTGGGTATCACTTTTGAAAATTTCTATAATTATATTATGAACTAAACAAGACAGATTTGAGTAGAGAACTCAATGGTATGTGGGAATGATTTGGAACAAAGGGCAACCAGATGCAACCAGAGGAACAGACAGATAAAAAGCAGCTCAGCCTGCAGCAGAAATGTGGGAGGACAGGAGGCTCAGAAGAGATTTCCCCCCACCCCACTTTTTTGAGCTGTGAAGGAGACGCTGGGTGGGAAGAGACTTCAGATTTGTAAGATCCTCTTAATACAACCTTACAGCAAAGAATTGGCTCATCTGTTCATGTTTTCTGTCTAGTCTACCCCATAAGGCTGAACATACAACCAATATGTCCCCTTGCTGTTCCCTCCATTTTCAGAAAAAACGACTATTCCTCTTCAAGAACACATTTTTAGGAATAATATTATAACAAGGAAATGTACGTGAACTGAAAAAAAACCCTAAAACATGCCTAAAACTTTAATTAATGCAAGACATATACTCGTCTATATTGAATTCTCTCAACTCACATGAATCACATTTTCCTAGAGCAGGGCTGTCAAACTCCCGGCCCATGGGCTGGATACATCACGTGCTGGCCACGCCCACATCTGGTTTAGCAAAGGGGGGAAAAGTCCCAATACGTCACATGATGCCACGAGTTTGACACCCCAGTCCTAGAGGTAAACTTAAACTCAGAAAAGTGCAGTGCTGGAAAATAGAGCTAGATATAAATAACTACTCAAAAAAAGAAACAGCTGCTGATAATATCATTAACCAATGTGCCAAAGCCCTGTCACCCTAACAATTTCCAATTTAAATTCAAAACAGACAGCCCACTGTTAATGTACAGATTACAACAGTTCATTTAGTGACCTTTCAAAGTTACAATGGCACTGAAAAAACTGACATGACAATTTTTCACATGTACAATCGTTGCAGCATCTCCGTGGTCACGTGATCAAAATTCAGGTGCTTAGCAACTGACTCATATTTATAATGGTTACAGTGTCCCAGGGCTATGTGATCACCTTTTGCAACCTTCTGACAACTAAAGCCAATGGGGAAGCCAGGGTCACATAACAACTGTGTTCCTAAATTAACAAGGTTAACAGCTGTAGCAACAAGGTTGTAAAATGGGGCAAATTTCACTTAACTGTCTCAGTTAGCAACATAAATTTTGGGCTCAATTGTGGTCATAAGTCGAGGATTACCTGTACTACATTTCCATCACAAAATATGTAAAATTAGTATGCACACAAAAGTCTTGCAACAATAAAGGCGGAGCTTCGTTTCAGTGATACAGCTGCGAACTCGGGGCTCTGAGATCGCAGCTGATATTTTCGCCCCTGGTCAGTCCCAACGGACCTAAACCGTCCCGTAGAGACGGGGATTGCGAAGGGCACTGTCCCAGGATCCCAGAGATATCGCAAAATCTCTGGTTTGATCCGGGAGAAGCCCTTTTGCTGGCGGCGGAGAGGCAGCCCCCATAGCTGCTGAAGTCGGGACAGCTCCGGAAAGAAAGTTGCTGGAGTGAGAGTGTGTCGGCTGGGTGAGATACTTCTTTTGTATTGTAAATTTGCTGAGACTTGAAAGGACATCCTGAACAAAGAAGAAACCTGTGAGTTTATTTTTGTTTGATTCAAGCTGTTTGAGCGGCGTTTTTCAAAGTGATGTCAAATTGAGGCTTGGATTTTTTTTTTCTCCACTTTTTTTCTGAGGACTTTAATGTGACTTTGTAGATAACCGGATTGAATTTTCTCTTATATATATTTTTATGCTTCTTCTGATTTTTTAATTTTCTTTAGGATAGAGGCTCCCTTTGGTTATTTTTTTTTCTTTTTAATTTTGTATACATTATTCCTTTTTTCTGGTTGGGGGGGGGAAAGAGCATTAAGAGCATTAAGCATTAAGAAACTTTGCAACACTGCCAACTAGAGGCTTGAAAATACTTTATTTGAATTGGGGAGAAATGTAAGAAGACTCCTTCTCAAGGACATTTCAATGTGATAAGATAGAGGGAAAGCACAGCAAAATATTATAACAGGTGTTTTCCTGGACTCTTATCAATATTTCAACACTTGAGGCTTGGCTTTGAAGCTGCTGGAGAAAAGAGTCATAATAAGAGCCTTGGATAAATAAATAAAGTGCAGTGTGCAGTGTGTAGGTATATATATATACATATATTACTTGTGATATCCCCACTCGCCAGCCTTTTTGTAAATTTCAATTCGAGTAATATTTTTATTTTTGCTTTTTATTTTAAAGGGAAAGCCTCAGAGTTCTTTCTTTTTCTTTTCTCCTTATTTCTATTGGGACTTTTTTGCTCTATTTATGTTTTTGGATCACTCTGGTTTTTTTGTTTTTTTTTGATTATTGAGACTTCCCAACTGGATTAAGGTGTGGATTAGGGTCTAGAAGAACTGAAGATCTTTTTCCTTTTTCTTCTTCCTTTTTTCTTTTTTCCTATTTGGTTTTGGGCTTTTTATTATTGGATTTTTTCATCTTGGATTATAATTGACTATTTTACCAGTTGGATTAAAAGTGAAGGGCATAGTCCCAGGATCCCAGGGATATCGCAAAATCTCTGGTTTGATCCGGGAGAAGCCCTTTTGCTGGCGGTGGAGAGGCAGCCTCCATAGCTGCTGAAGTCGGGACAACTCCGGAAAGAAAGTGGCTGGAAATGAAAGTGTGACGGCTGGGTGAGAAACTTCTTTTGTGTTGTAAATTCGCTGAGATTTGAAAGGGCACCCTGAATAGAGAAGAAACCTGTGAGATTTTTTTTTTTGACAAAAACTGTGTGAGCAGCGTTTTTTAAAGTGATGTCAAATTGAGGCTTGGATTTTTTTTTTTTCTTACTTTTTTGGGGGGGACTTTAGTGTGACTTTGTAGGTAACCGGATTGAATTTTCTCTTACATATATTTTTATGCTCCTTTTGATTTTTTAATTTTCTTTTAGGATAGAGGCTCCCTTTGGCTATTTTTTTCTTTTTCTTTTTGAATAAACTATCCTTTTTTTCTGGCTGGGGGGGGAAGAGTATTAAGAAACTTTGTAACACTGCCAACTAGAGGCTTGAAAATATTTTATTTGAATTGGAGAGAACTGTAAGAAGACTCCTTCTCAAGGACATTTTAATGTGATAAGATAGAGGGAGACCACAGCAAAATATTATTACATGTGTTTTCCTGGACTCTTATCAATATTTCAACACTTGAGGCTTGGCTTTGAAGCTGGTGGAGAAGAGAGTCATAATAAGAGCCTTGGACAACTAAATAAAGTGCAGTGTGCTTTCTTATATATTTTTTCTTTTTACTTGTGATACCCCTACTCACCAGCCTTTTTGTAAATTTCAATTCTAGTAATATTTTTATTTTTGCTTTTTATTTTAAAGGGAAAGCCTCAGAGTTCTTTCTTTTTCTTTTCTTTTTTTTTCCTTATCTCTATTGGGACTTTTTTGCTCTTTCTATTCATGTTTTTGGATCACTTTGCTTTTCTTTTGTGATTATTGAGACTTCTCAACTGGATTAAGGTGTGAAGAACCTGAAGGAATTTCTTCTTTTCTTTTTTCTTTTTGTTCTTTTTTTTCTTAATCAATATTATTATTTTGGGGGTGGTTTTTTTCTTTCTATTTTTCATTTTTTATGGTGGACTACTTCGTAATTGGATTAGGATGCAGAAGAACCTGAAGATCTTTCTTCTTCCTTTTTTCCCTCTTTGTTCTTTAGTTTTGGGCCTTTTACTATTGGATTTTTCCATTTTGGATTATAATTGGCTATTCTACTAGTTGGATTAAAAGTTAAAAAGAATTTGAAGATTTGGAAGCATTAAAATGAGCAGGAAACCAATATCATCTGGAGTTTCTAGNAGATAAAGAACAAGAAAAAGTAACTTTACAGATGATTATGCAAGGAATTCAAGATCTCAAGACAAAATCAGACACCACTGAACAAAGAATAGAGAAGACTGATGAAAAAGTGGAAAATATTAAACAAATGATGGTGACGTATGAGGGGAGATTCCAAAAAATTGAGGAAGAAGGTAAAAAAAGAGAGGAGAAGATTGGAAATATTGACAGTAGATTAACAGTGGTTGA
>BHEV01038986.1:0-11689 GCA_004319985.1 Emydocephalus ijimae | reverse complement strand
CCGCACCTTCACGGTCATCACGGACCACAAGCCGTTGCTGGGCATCCTGGCAGGAAACCGGGCCACCCCAAACATTCTATCACCCAGGATGACAAGGTTCCTTGCTGCCTACAGCTACCGGCTCACACACCGACCCGGTAAGACCCATGCAGACGTTTTGAGCCGCTCACTGCTACCTGACCTAGACACCGACCCAGCACCCACAACAAACACCCTCAGGATAGAGACATAGAGACTCTGCCCGATCTACCCATAACCGCGTCAGACTTTGCCCGAGAAACCAATAAAGACAAACGTCTGGTGCGGGTGTTACATTGGGTAGAGAAAGGGTGGCCGGAAAAGGACAATGATGAAGCATTCAAAACATTCCGGAACTGGCAAATGGAACTGTCGCTGCAAAAAGGGTGTGTACTGTGGGGAGACAGAGTGGTTATCCCGGAAAAACTGCAAGGGAAGGTATTGGGGTTGTTACACGAGGGGCACCTGGGCATAGTCAGAACAAAAGCCCTGGCCAGAAGTTAGGCTTGGCGGCCAGGGATGGATAAGCAAAT
This sequence comes from Emydocephalus ijimae, assembly GCA_004319985.1. Lineage (NCBI taxonomy): Eukaryota > Metazoa > Chordata > Lepidosauria > Squamata > Elapidae > Emydocephalus > Emydocephalus ijimae. Next base: position 11,138 of record BHEV01038986.1, on the reverse strand, counting down.
CGAGACCTGGGTAGCAAAGTGTCAACGCTGCCAGGAAACCAGACCGAGCCTTCCCGCGGCACCGATCCTGGAATGGGAAACCCCCAGGGGACCGTGGTCTAGGGTCCACATAGACTTTGCCGGGCCCACCAAGGGTCATACATTCCTGGTAACCGTAGATGCTTACTCCAACTGGCTGGAGATAAGCAATATGAAATCCACCATCACAGAGGCCGTGGCCAAGGAACTTTGCAGACTATTCGCAACCCACGGCCTCCCGGATGTCATCGTGTCAGACAACGGGCCCCAATTCACCTCGCTGGAATTTGAAAAATTCCTAGCGGAACGGGGCATCTGACACGCGCTGACAGCTCCGGCGCATGCAGCGGCGAATGGAAGGGCGGAACGGATGGTTCAATTTACGAAAAAAAACCATCCAGAAAATCGAACACAGGGAAATCCAAGACAAAATAAATAAAATGCTTTTCATCCAACATATAATCCCGAACACGACAACGAACAAAAGCCCGGCAGAGCGACTAATGGGGAGGAAATTAAGGTCCCTACTCGACAAACTACACCCCACATACAACCCGGAAAAACCCCCAAACTCCTCCAGCAAGCACCGGGTTTTTGCACCAGGCGACCCCGTCTACGCAAAGAACCTAACGGGTGACCCACTATGGGTACCAGCAACCATAACCCAACTGACAGGCCTCCGCTCGTACTGGCTGCACACAACCGACGGACGAGCATGGAAGCGCCACATCGATCAAATAAGATCGAGAACGGCCACAAGAAATACAACCAACACACAACCAGACACAGAAAATCCCCTTAACGCAAACCAAGAGGGGAGGGAATATCCCAGGAACCAAAACCCAGAAGAAAACCAACCATACTCACCAACAAGCAGCCAGCTCGAAGCCTCACCAGGAAGAAGCAGCCAGGCCAGCTTGACCAGCCCAGAAAGACCGGGCGGGAGCGGCGAGAACCGCAGCTCAACCAGCCCGGGTAGACCAGGAGGGAGCTGCGACAAGCGGCCCGGTCAGGCCTACCAGGCGGTTCCATCGACAAGGCCGAGAGACACAGAGAACCTGACCGAACCTGCCGGGAGCCAACCAACAACTGACCTGCGCAGGTCCAGTAGGCAAGTACGGAGCCCTGCCTACCTACGGGACTACATCACGTAGGACTAAACCAAGAGGGGAGGGGTGTTCTGTACCTTCATTTGAATTCTTGAAACCCCGCGTTTTGATTGGTCAAAGCGCTGTGTGATCTGATTGGTTTAGCGAGCCGCGCTGATTGGCCCGCTGAAAATCTCCCGCGATTTGTGGATACGAATCGCGGGAGATTCAAAGCGATGCCATTGGCCACGACCGCCGCGGTTTGAAAATAAAAAGCTGCAAGTTTTCCCTTGGAACCAGTTCAGTTCTGGGGGCTTAAATAAAGAGCTGAAACCCCAGTCACTGCCTCCTGGTCTTACTTGCCGATGGATACAACACATTCCTCCATCAAATTTTGAAAAAATGAAATTTCAAGGAATGTCCAAGTCCAAAATTTTAAACTACAGAGAAGATAGAATAACTGTTCTCTCCCATACACCTTTTACAAGATCCTGCAAATGTACTATTTAATTTTAAGACTATGAAATCATAGCTTGACATTTAAAAACAATGATTAGGGAACTGCTAGAAAGAAAAGGCTTAAAAAAATTATCTTCCCCTTCCAAATTTTGAGCCTGCTGCTACATGAACTGCAAAAATTCAATGGTTTCCATGCAAGAGATATAACTTTATATCTAGTTTTTAGATTTTCTTCTTTGCCTCATGATATTCTTCCTTCCTTATGTAAGATTTATGACCTCAGACAAACCATTTGATTTGTTGTTTGTGTACTACTAACACATAATTTCAGGAGGCTATTAATAAGTAAAAATGAGCACCAAATTAAAAGAATTATTTGTCATTTTATTATTAATAAAATAAACTGGAAAGTGTATAGATTTTAAAGTGTTCATAAATCATTTCTGGTTACTTCCTTAGCCAGACTACTCAGGATATTTTTTCCCCTGATGTTTATGTTAAATGCAAAATTAATTGGTAAATTTGGTCGATATAAATAACACACAGTCCTTGTACTCTTAGCAGTTTATTTATTACACTTGCTAGATATGCTTGTATCATAAACTAAATTTTAAAGTGTGCTAATGCCATCTAACTAGACTTATGAGTGAAAATTGGAGGTCACATTCCTAAATTTTGTGAATATGCTCCTAAATATCTCAAGATTCTCTCCCACAACTTTTTTTTTTATAATGACAGGAAATATTTTAAATGATATAATCACATTTACTCAACCAGCTTCAGTGAGATTTTTGCTTCATTCTTTCTGGATTGGAGAATGCTGGTTTTGCTATCTGTTCCTAGGCATCTATTCCATGGAATTCTGAAAAATTATTTAGTATTTTAGTATTTATTTGATTTGTCAATCGCTTACAAGATGCAAGTATATGTTTATATATAAACATAATTATGAATACATGAGATTGATACTTATAAGAAAAATAAAAAGAAACAACAGGACAGGATAGTAGGCACAATTGGTGTGCTTATGCATGCCCCACTACAGGCCTCTTAGGAAGCGGATGAGGTCAATAGTAGACAATCTAAGGTTAAAGTTTTTGGGGGTTTGGGGAAGAAACCACAGAGTCAGGTAGAGTATTCCAAACATTGACCACTCTGTTGCTGAAGTTGTATTTTCTGCAGTCAAGTGGATTATGCGAGCAGATCCTAGTAAGGTGGCCTTCTGAAGCTGACCAATGGTGATCTTATCAGCGCCAATTGTTTTTAAGTGCTTGCCTAGGTCTTTAGACACAGCCCCCAGTGTTCCGATTACCACTGGAACCACCTGCGCTGGTTTATGCTAGAGTCTCTGCAGTTCCACAATCATGATATCCGGGGTATTGTGTTCCAAAACTTTGTCAGTCTGTATTCAGAAGTCCCACAGTAGTTTTGCATGCTCATTTTCGACCACTTTTTCAGGCTTATGATCCCACCAGTTCTTTGCTACAGGCAGGTGGTAATTGTGACACAAGTTCCAGTGGACCATCTGAGCGACTGTATTGTGACATTGTTCGTAGTCAGTCTGAGCTATTGTCTTGCAACAGCTCAGTATGTGATCACTTATGCCAATATTTGCATCATGTTCGTAACATTTCCTCTCTTTTGTTATTACCTCTTTTTTTCAACTTCAGGTGACAATTTCAGTCAATCTGTTTGGAATTTGGAATTTGGGAGCTTTTCCCAAAATCTCTGAAGAACCAAACTTGGAAAAAAATTTGCCTTGTTTCTGCCATGATTCTCTTCCCCATATTTCACACAAGAAGAGCTTCATTTATGAAGATATTTCCATGCAAGCAGCATGCCTGATTTGTGACTATAACTGAGGCAGAGTTCTTAAACCAGACATCCTTCCAATTTTCCATCATTATATTAACAAAAATCACTCCAAGATAGTAAATGCTGCTATGAGGAAAAAGCATCAAAATTAATAAGAGATAAAAAAAGAATGTTTAGAAACATGCCTGTCTCTATACAGACAATATACCAAAATTGAATGTCAGACTCTTTTCTATATCTTTCCAGAAATGCTGATCTGGATCCATATTTTCAGTAGCACAGAACCTTGTAACCTGAAAAAAAAAAGCAATGGATGGAAACTAATAAAGGAGAGAAGCAATTTAGAACTATGGAGAAATTTCCTGACAATGAGAACAATTAATCAGTGGACTGATTTGCCTCTAGAAGTTGTTGATTCTCCAACACTGGAAGCTTTTAAGAAGAGATTGGATAACCATTTGTCAGAAATGGTATAGGATTTCCTGCCTAAACAGGGTTGGACTAGAAGATCTACAAGGTTCCTTTCAACTCTGATATAGATAGTCCTCAGCTTACAATAGTTCACTTAGTGATCCTTCAAATTTACAAAGCACTGAAAAAAGTGATTTATGATCATTTTTCAGACTTATGACCATTGCAGCATTTCCATGGTCATGTGATTTACATTTGGCTATTTGAACAACTGACTCACATTTATGATAGTTGCAAGGTCCTGGGGTCATGTGATCACCTTTTGTAACCTTCTGACTAGCAAAGTCAATGGGGAAACCAGATCCATTTAACAACCTAATTCAACAAGAACGATCCACTTAACAAATGTAGTAAGAAAAGTCGTAAAATGAGACAAAACTCACTTAACAAATTTCTCACTTAGCAAAATAAATTTTGAGCTCAATCATGGTCGTAAGTTGAGGACTACCTGTATTTTTTATTCTGTTATTCCTTTAATAATGATAATTTTATTAATTTATATACCATTTGAGCCTCAGTTTTTATAGTTTTAGTTAAGATGATTTTCCTCAAGGTCATTTGCTCCAAAAATAGAAATCCCTTGGCTGCAATCTTTTCAACAGAAAGCTTTGGGATAGGAATGGGGGATGAAATTATTTTTGCTAGAAATAAACATTTTCCTAAATGCCTTTTTGTAAAAGCAGCATGTTCAAAAGGAAGTGGTGAAGTGAACTTTTTAGGAAGTTGAACTCCATTAAAGCTAATATCAGAAAAAAAAAAAGAATTCTCATCAGCTTCAGCCCTTGAAAAATCAGAAGGGGCTGTGATTTAAATGTTAGAACATGGTAGCTTGAGTGTCCAAGGGAGCCCAAAGAGTCAGAAGGATGGCCATCTTGATGATGAAGGTGAAAAAAGGAACAGGAATCAAATATATGGTCTCCATCTTGGCCTTTGGTTTTATGGACACTTCCCCCAATCTTTGTGGATTTTCCTGAAGGAACAGAAAATCGTGGCCTTCAGATTCCGATGAACTATATCTCAGGCGTCCTTCAACATTTGATATGCTTCCCTAGAATTCTCAAGGATAAAGATGGAGATATCTGCATGGCTACCAGTTGTGACACCTCACTCTGGTTAAGTCCATACAAATAGCTGTTGCTATACAAGATGCTATAGAATGTAAAGTATGTTGCTATATACAGGATGGAGGCCAAATTTAGGAAGCTTTTTACCCAGCTGATGAGGCAGTTAGGACTTTTACTGGGATAGCAAGCTCTGGTTCCAGTGACTCATATCCTTACAAAAAGGCAGTTTGACTTCTTGTAATATAATATATATAGGAGAATGCTGTGACTCTGAGACTTGAACCTGATCAGTCAGCAGATGTGGGCTTGAGTGAGGAGGAAAATGTGGCATTGAGATTCGAGCTTGCATTGCTGAGAGACCTTGAGAGGAGTCTGGGGGAAGAGGAGGAGTTGAATCTGAGAGATGAACCTGATTTATTAGAAGTTTCAGAGACGTCTTCCTCTTCTGGAACTCCCTCCCTGATTGCACCTCAGGTGTTAACTGTTAATCAGGAAAGTGTATCAGAGGATTCCAGCTGTGATGAAACTTCCGGATACTGGCTGGATGCCAGAACTAGGAGAAGATTGAGATATCAATCTCAATTAGAAAAGAGACGTCCAGCCAAGGATTAATTAATGAGACTAACACGCCCTTTCTTAGAGGATATAAGGGAGCGCATGACTTTGAAATATTTGCTGGAAACAAAGTGAATCTTGCCTTGGAAAGACTTGCATCTAATTACTGAGTTGTGAGTTATGAACTTTACGGAATTGCCAGACAGATTCTAGGAAGATTGCCAAAGGACTGTGATAACAGAGCGATTCAATCTTCTGACTCTGGTTTTGTTTATGGAAAGTATTTTGAACTATATAACTTGAAGTTTCATCTGTGGATACAGGTGGGACAGAACAGGAGAATATATATTGAAAACCACTCAGAATCATTTTGGTTGGCCCAAAATGCAGTATTTGTTAACTGCAACAATAAGTCCATGTGTTTCACGATCTCATCCTATTTTGAGGCTCCTCCCTTGGTTACCAAGAGGTTCTCTGGTGTAATTCAAAATCCTAATCATGCTCTATCTATCTATCTATCTGTCTATCTATCCATCTATCTATCTGTTTTTCTGAAAATACAACTGTTAAGTTCTGCGCATGGGTGCAAGGAACGGAGACGAGGCAGTGAAGAGTGAACTTCAACTCTTTATTAATCATACTGAACAGAGCAAAACCCTAGGGCAGCAACAGCCCTTTTATAGGGTAGGCTGCTGACCTATTAGCCAATGAGAAACATGAAAGTGTTAAACCCTTGAATCAATGAGAGTTGGCCCATTAACAGCCAATCAGATTTCCCAGAAAGGACCAATCCGATATCGCTATTATCGGCCAATCAGAAGTGCAGGATTAGAACCCTGCATTTTCTTAAGGTTGTTAAAACTTTATTAAACGGCTTTATTAGTTCATAACACCCCTTCCCCCTGGGTTCTGTTTGAGGGGTGCGGTGATGTAATCCCATAGATATGCAGGTTGTTTTAACTGTCTATTAGATTTGCGCTGTCCCACCAGTTCCTGTCTGTAGTCCGGTTTCGGTGGGATGTTTTTTGATATATCTGGTACAGGCAGTTCCACATCCTCACTGGACGACTTGATGCCACTAATTCTATCATTGTTGTCCTCCGATCTCTGCAGGCTCGCCTCTGTTGAGGTATTCCTCTGTGGCGAGGCCAACCCTCTCCATGATTCTTCTTCATGTATTGCGCCTGGCTGTTGACTTCCTTCGATTCCGCTTTCCACCATCTTGAATTTGGTTTCTTCGACATCCCATCCTCCCTCAGTTTGAGAGTCATAGGAGTCACGGGAACTGGGTTGTAGCCTAGAGCGAAGCTGATCTATATGGCGTTTCCATATTTTTCCATCCCATGTTTGCACACGGTACGATCTGGGCCCGGTGGTTTGAGTTATGGTTGCTTCGACCCATAATGGTTCGCCGGAAAAGTTTTTAGCGAAAACTAAGTCGCCTACCATGAATTCGCGGCATTTTCCGCTAGATCCACAGGGTTTCTCTGGCTCGTAGGATGGGTGGAGACGGTTGAGGTGGGAACGGAGCTTGCATCCCATCAACAGTTCATCTGGAGTCTTGTTGGTGATGCTGTGTGGGGTGATGTGTTGGAGTAGGAGTATTCTGTTTAGTTTGTCGTCAATGTCCATTTTGTGGAGAGTTTTTTAACAAATTGGACCATGCGCTCAGCCCTGCCATTAGCCGCAGGGTGTGCCGGCGAAGTTAGCGCATGGCAGATACCCTGGTCTGCTAAGTATTGTTCAAACACCAGGGCGGTGAACTGGGGTCCGTTGTCGGAGACCAGAACGTCTGGTAGCCCATGCGTTGCGAATAGCCTATTCAATTTTCAGATGATGGAATTGGTTGTAGTAGTGTTCATTTTGTGGATCTCGAGTCAGTTGGAATAGGCATCCACTGTTAGGAGGAACATATGTCCCTTAGTAGGTCCTGCAAAGTCAACGTGGATGCGGAACCACGGCCCCCGGGGGGTTTCCTACTCCATTGGAGTTCCTCTAGGTGGGGCACTGGCTGACTTCTTGGCACTTTAGACAAGTCTTTACCCAGGCTTCAATCTGCTTGTCGATGCCCAGCCACCACGCATAGCTTCGTGCGAGCGCTATCATACGCACGATGCTGGGGTGACCGTCATGCAATGTTTTCAATACTGTTCGTTGTAACCGCTCTGGGACGATGACTCTGTCTCCCCATAGGATGCAGCCTTTTTGCAAAAAAAGTTCTGTTTGCTGGTTTCTGAAAGGGGTGAAGTCGTCAGGGGTTTGTTCTACTGGCCATCCTCGTTCGACCCAGCTGAGAACTCGTGCCAGGACAGGATCTCGTTTCGTTTCAATAGCGATGTCTCTGGCTGTTAGCAGCGGTGAATGTAGTGTTTCAATCTGGAGTGTCGTGAGGGTTGGAGCTAGGTCGTTGACGGTTTCCAGAAGTGGGGCACGGCTCAATGCATCAGTGTAGGGAATGGCTTTCCCCGGGCTTTGTTGTAATTTATAGTTGTATGCAGCTAACAACTCCAACCAGCTAGTCATTCTAGGTGACAATATATAGGGGGTTGGCTTGTCTCCCGCTATAATCCCTAGCAAAGTTTTGTGGTCAGTAACAATGTCTCCTACTCCAAATGGTGACTCATCACATGAGGGAAAATCTCGTTAAATTAAAGGGAAAATCTCGTTATACTGCATTAAAACGGCATCTGAGGTTAGTAAGTTTTTCACTTGCCGGAATGCGTGCTCCTCTCGGTGTCCCCAGACCCATGTTGCTTTTTTGTCAAGGAGTCTATGTAGGGGCTCAGCTATGGTCACTTTCTGGGGCAAGAAGATGTTGTAAAAGTTAATGAGCCCCAGGAAAGCATGGAGGTCAGTCTTATTCCTGGGTCTTGGGGTGTTTTTGATTGCTTTTAGTTTGCTATTAGTGGGGTGAATGCCTTGCTTATCGATTAGGTATCCCAGGAACTCTACTTTATCTGTACACAGTTGACATTTATTTTTTTTAACCTTTAGGCCGGAGTCTTTAAATTTCTGGAGAACCATTTTAAGACACTTTTCTAGTATTTCTGTATTCGGGGCCGCAATTAAAATGTCATCAAAGTATGGCACAACCCCCTTGATCCCTTGCAAGAGTCTCTCCATCAGACTTTGAAAAATCTCTGGGGCTATGCTCACTCCGAATTGGAGTCGGTTGCATTTAAAGGCGCCTCGGTGTGTAACGATCATCTGTGCTTCCGCGGGTTTTTTTTATCTACAGGCAGTTGTTGGTATGCCTGTGTTAAATCCAATTTAGTGAAGACTTTTCCGCCCCCCAGGGAATGGAGAAGGTGTTGCACCATCGGCACTAGGTAAGCATTCTGTTGAAGGGCGTGATTAATGGTGGCCCGGTAGTCCCCACAAATCCTTAATGATCCATCCGGTTTGATCCCGAGTGGAGCGAACCATTGAAGGCCTAACAAACTAGGCTGGTCGCGGTCGATGACGATCAGTGGTAACGACGCAGTACAATTTTTGAATGAGACTTGGATTTGGCTGGATCCAACGGAATTTGGTTCCCCTGATAATCTTTGAGTATGATTCTTTGGGCTCTGAGGTCTTGACGCCGGATGGCAGGGATTAATTTTTTAAGGGTCTTCCAGGAAACCATCGAGAGGGATGATCCTGAATCGACTTCCATCACACAAGGCTGGTTTTCGATGGCGACCTTCACTCGGATCTTCTTTGCATCTAGCGATGAGGCGTGACCGATTGTAATGGTTTGGTGTGCCTCTTCTCATCTCGTTGAAATGGCCAGTGTTTTATTTCTGTAGGAGTGGTTGTTCCATTGGTGGTTCAAATGTTCCCGACTCACAGGGCGATTTCCTGTAGTCTGGCGGTAGTTGTTTCCCCTCTGAAATGGGCTGGATTCTTGCTTGCTTCTACAGACCTTCCCGATGTGGCCTCTTTTCCCACAGGAATGGCAGAGCGTGTCGAGGAATTTGCAGTCTGATCATGGGTGGTTTGCCCCACAACCCACGCATTGGTGCGGTAGTCTTTGATTCCGCTGGTTGCGTTGGTCACATTCAGACCGGAGCTGGTTGACCTGCTCCCCATCACTTTCTGATGGCTATTTGAGGTCCTCATGGTGGGTCGCTGTTGTGTGCCTCTTTAGGTGAGGTGAGGTATCGCTGGCGAGTTGACGGAGCGGTGCGTTGGTGCGGCGCATTCGGGCAGCCGACTTCCTGGTTGCTTCTGCTGCAGTAGCGTCTTTGATGACATCAGCAAGATCGATGTCCCTTTGGCCATGATCTTGCTCTGTGCTGTCTGGTCATCTAATCCCAGAACTATTCGGTCTCTCAGAGCTTCTTCAAGGTCTGCGAACCCACAGAGGCCTCCCAGGTTCCGGAGATCCGCGATGAAATCTGCAACGCTCTCTCCTTTCCGTTGGTCCCTCTGGTAAAACTCATGTCTTCGAACAAGCGTTGGCACGGCGGGTGCATAGTGGGCCCGTAGAAGGGGCGCGAGGACGTCCCAGTCCATGGATTTCACCTCAGCCAGTTTCGCTATGCCTTGGCCATCTTAAAGACAGCAGGCCCGCAATGGGTCAGGAACACTGCTCGCTTTTTTCCTATAGTGGCATCCTTCAAGTTGTTGATCTCCATCTGGAACCAGTCTATGTACGAGTTCCAGTCTTCTTGTGCCGGGTCAAATGGAGCGGGTGGTATGGCGCCGCCGGACATGGTTTCCGTTGTCGATGCGCCTTCAGCCACATGCTCTGTTTGGTGCTCTGTAAGTGTTCAGTCAGCTCTGATGTCTTTGCATCCCACCTTTGTCGCCAGTGTTAAGTTCTGCGCATGGGTGCAAGGAACAGAGACGAGGCAGTGAAGAGTGAACTTCAACTCTTTATTAATCATACTGAACAGAGCAAAACCCTAGGGCAGCAGTAGCCCTTTTATAGGGTAGGCTGCTGACCTGTTAGCCAATGAGAAACATGGAAGTGTTGAACCCTTGAACCAATGAGAGTTGGCCCGTTAACAGCCAATCAGATTTCCCAGAAAGGACCAATCCGATATCGCTATTATCGGCCAATCAGAAGTGCAGGATTAGAACCCTGCATTTTCTTAAGGTTGTTAAAACTTTATTAAACGCCTTTATTAGTTCATAACAACAACCTATCCTGAAAGGAAGTCCTAGCTTGATTTTTACATAGGTGCCCAATATAAGCCCTATCCTCAAAATAAGCCTTAAAAGTTTAGCTCAGGTGGAGATGGGTGTGTATGCCCAACTACTTATCTTTGGACAGTTGTAGCCAGGCCTTGTTCACCCAGACGCCTGCCTTGTTCATCCATTTCTTCTCCAGCTAGCAAGGCTGGCAAGGTTTTCCTGAAGGCCTCTGGAGCTGAGAACAAAGCTCTGGATTGATCCAGAGGTCTGTTATTAGCTGCAGAGGCCTTCGGGAAAGCCTTGCCAGCCACAGAAGGAGAAGTTCCTGAAGGCCTCTGACAGTGAAATGGAGGCCAGGGGTGATGCACACAAGTGAGGTTAGTCAGTGGATGACATCCACCCAAAATAAAACCTTTTTGGTGTTAAAAAAAATATAAGACAGTCATATTTGGGGGGAAATACAGTATCTGTCTGTCTGTCTGTCTGTCTGTCTATCTATCTATCTATCTATCTATCTATCTATCTATCTATCTATCTATCTATC
>BHEV01038983.1:0-16131 GCA_004319985.1 Emydocephalus ijimae | reverse complement strand
AAGCCGCGGGCTTCGTTCCTTTCGTGGGCTTGTTGGAAAATAGTTAATAAAAGAGCTTGAATGAAGTCACCGACTCTGAGCGTCCTTTTGCGAACTTGACAAGAATAAATGATTGTCTCAAACCCTTCTATCCTGCCCCACCAAAAAGTTACAGATTCCACTTGCATCATTCAATTCTTTTTTTTTTATTTCCGCATGAGGAAAACATAATGATGCTCCAATATTTGAGGGGCTGCCACAGGGAGGAAGGGTCAAGCTATTTTCTAAGGTGCCTGTAGGCCAGACAAGGAACAATGGATGGAAACTGAACAAGGAGAGATTTAATCTGGAAACAAGGAGAAACTTTCTGACAGTGAGAACAATCAACCAATGGAACAAAAGTTGCCCTTGGAAGTTGTGGAAGCACCATCAGTTGAGACTTTCAAGAAGAGATTGGACTGCCATTTGTCAGAAATGGTGTAGGGACTCCTGCTTGGGCAGGGGGTTGGACTAGATGACCTACAAGGTCCCTTCCAACTCTGATTATCTGTATCTGTATCTGCTCTTTCCAATTGGTTCTTTCAAACACTTCCCTGAGAAATATCAGCGTATCTTATCTGATTCATTCCAGTGCATCTTACCAAAATAAATATTTTCACATCTCTCTAGTAATTTGGTTCATAAGTTCATAAGCCGTAAGGGCAGGCAGGTTCAGGTGCATTATCAGGAGGAGTAATGTTGCCAACTTGTCCAATTAATTGTTTCAAAACTCAGCCTAATATAATCTGTGTCATAATGGTCAAAGGTATTGCATACTCACCCTCTCACCTAACCTTATTGCTCTTTTACTCATTACTTTCCACATGTATCCTCTTTCCTCAAATAACCCCGTCAACATCTTCTGTTAGGATTAGCTTGCACGTCAATGGGAATAAAAATCGAGTGTGCTTTTGCTGTTGTGATGCTGAATGCACTGACAGAGGAGAAACATAAACTTGTTATAGAAAGCATTTTGAAAACTAAATGAAAGGTACTACAAACAATAGTCTGTCCACTAAGGAATCTACTACTGCTGCTTCCCTTCGTTCTTCTTTAATACAAAATACCTTGTCGGATCAACCTGTTTCCCCCTGCATGAATTGTAAAGGTCAATCAGACTTGCTTTGATCAGTGGCTGGAGCTTATGTCCATTCACAAAGCCAGCTTGTTGTTGTGGTTGTTGGACATCATGGTTGGAACCCTTTTTCTGGTTGGAATCAAGGTGTGGCAAAGATTTGATAAAGACATTTCTAAGTGACGCTTTTTTTGTTGGGAAACAAATAACTCTTTGAAGATCAATATAGTCCTGAAAATATCTATTTTTCACTTTTTTAAAAAAAGACTAAAAATAGTAAATATGTGTAATAATACTGATGTTGCTGTGAGATCTGACATAAAAGTTGCTGGTACCAGCTGCATATGCTTTATTCCTTGCCCTTGCCCTTTGTCTGGATTGATTCTGTGTTACAGGTAGTCCTCCACTTACAACCATTTGTTTACTGACTGTTAGATGTTACAATGGCATTGGAAAAATTGACTTTGAATAGAATAGAACAACAGAGTTGGAAGGGACCTTGGAGGTCTTCTAGTCCAACCCCGTGCTTAGGCAGGAAACTCTTTAGCATTTCAGACAAATGGCTGTCCAATCTTTTCTTAAAACCTTCCAGTGTTGGAGAATTCACAACTTCTGGAGGCAAGTTGTTCCACTGATTAATTGTTCTCACTGTTAGGAAATTTCTCCTTAGTTCTACAGTAGGTTGCTTCTCTCCTTAATTAGCTTCAATCCATTGTTTCTTGTCCCGCCCTCAGATGCTTTGGAGAATAGCTTGATTCTTTCTTCTTTGTGGCAACATCTGAGATGTTAGAACCTTCCTAAGAGGTCACCCCAGTCCTTCTTTTCATTAAACTAGTCTTACAACTGGTCCTCACACTTTTGACTGTTGCAGCATCCCTACAGTCATGTGATCAAGGTTTAGGCTTCTATTTATGATGGTTGCAGTGTCTTGCGGTCATGTGATTGTTACTTGTGACCTTCCCAGCCAGCTTCTGACAAGCAAATCAGTGGGGGAAGCTGGATTTGTTTAATGGGCACATGACTTGCTTAATTGCAGTGATTCGCTTAACAACCATTGCAAAAAGAGTTGTAAAATGCACATGACACATTTGATCAAGCACCTTGCTTAGCAATGGAAATTCTGGTACCAGTTCTGGTCGTAAGTTTAGCGCTACCTATATTGTGTTTTAGAATATACTCTCAAGAAATGCATGTCTGGAAATTGTCATTAAGATAAGAAATGTCCATCTTTTAATAGAAAATTTGTTCAGGAATCATTGCTCTGATTAATTTCTAAAATATCAGATGAGTTTTCAGAACTGTTGCTATTAATAGCTGGCTTGGAACCTTGGAATGACATTTGAGTCATTTTTTTTATTTTATAAAAAATGAGTATTTTCAAGAATTCCAGGAATTTGAAACTCATTCTTACATTAGGATGCATCTAGTATCTTCCTATGGTGATTCTATAGTATCTGGCATTGTATATGTATTCAATCATTCAATCCAGGCCTTCTAGAATTGACATACTGTGAGTCCAGAGGTGTGAGAAATAATGGGGAGGCTGAGAAAAAGAGGAAAAAGAACAGACACATAACATTGAAGAGACAGCGTGTAAATTTGCTGACAGCTTAGCTTAGCTCAGGTGGAGAGAAAGCTAAGAAGATGCATTAAAAATCACTCAGAGATTGTGCCTTAATTATCTCACCATAAATGAGACTGATAAATTCCCATTAAGTTTCTAGATTCTGGATTTACTCTGGAGAAGCATTAAGATAGCATGCTGACATTTATGTAGTTGGTTCCTTATAGTTGCCCAGCTGTGTAGGCCTTGATAAAAGGTCATTGGCTAATGCTTTGCCCAGAATTATTCAAAATGAACCTGCGTAATTGTATCTTAGACCAGAAATACATTTTCTTTGAGCCAAGAATTGAATTTGGCCTTTGGAAAGTATGCCAGAAGCAATCTTCCAAAAAGTGAGATGGTCTAGGCCAAAATTAGACACGATGTGATTTCAAATCCATTTTAACTTTTAATTATATTTATAAAATACAATAAATATGATGAATTGCTCTACGTTTAATTCTATCCTATTAAAAATTAAACCTTGTTGGTAAGCTTTGGAGAGTCCCTGGACATACAACAAATTCTCTGTGAAGGATACATGTGGTCCTGGGATCAGAGTTTATTCCCTTTTACTTTTTAAGCACTTTCTCCTTCTCCTCCTTTCAGTTCTAAGAAATTTACCTCCTAAAGAGCATTGAGGATGTTACTTAGTTTGGGGTTGTTAGGGATAACATTGTTTACCCTAACTGGTTTAGGTAAAATAATAAATATGTTATCATGGTTTGTTAGTTAAAGTGTATGTAACTTTAACTGTAGGAATGTAATTAAGGGAGTGATTGTAAAAGCACCATAAAAGAAGCAAGACAACGGCAGCTTGCTCTCTCTGTGACTTGATGATCCCTAATTACTGGATGAAGACTGCGTTTTTCCCCTACTGGAACGGGAGAGATAAAGGACTGATTTATTGTAAGTGAACTGACATTGGATATTCTACACGGACTTTGCAAATTGAATATCCTTGAATGGACTGACTAAAACGATACATGATTAATGGACTGTTATTTTGACTATGCTATAACTCTAAATGGAATAAACTATATTTTTGATAGCACAAGCATATCTGTTATTTTTACTGTATGTTAACAAACATACAAACTTATCTCATTCATTTATCTGTGTGCCTATCTGGCTGCACATTCTGTTTAGCTTGTCTCCTTAACCCTGGTTGGGGAACCCAGGCTTAACAGGGTTAATGAAACATCTTCAAGAAAACAACCACATGATCAGAGAGCACCAAGGACCCCACAGTCCTCCTCCTCCTCTCCTTCTATCTATGACCTTAATTAGTTTGGGCAAAGAAAATAAACGAGCTCAGAGAGCACCAAGGACCCTGCATTTCAACCCTGAGCTACAAATATTCTGCTTTGTAAATTTACCTCCTAAATTCTTGGTCTATTTCTTGCTCCAAGAATGTAAGCAACAGATAGACCAGCTTACCTTCACGTTTATATTTCACACAAATCAATGGAGGAAAGCTCTCTGTCCAAGTCACTTAGTAGGCTAACCTCTGCATCTAATACAAAGCTCAAAGGTAACAGATAGATTTGACCTTTGGTCTCCCAGCCTTCCTTCACTTTTGTAATGAACATTTTTCTTCTTGCCTGCTGACTTCCCTATTCCCTCATCCTTTATATTTGGAGCCTTTCTGTTTGTCAGCATGAATGACACTTGACATGATTAGTGCTTTATGGAAATACGCCAAGATTCTTAGAGGGAGCAACTTTAGCCTAGAGGCCTTAGAAAATCTATTGTAAGAGGCAAACTTCCAGACTTTCCCTGGAACCAAAGTTAAGTGATGGCAAACATTCAAGAACAAATTATGAATGAAAGGCAATGATCATCAGTACTGATTCTCCCAAATTTTTATTACCCATCCAGTGGCTTCTACATTTTAGTAGAATAGGAATTTCTTATTCATTAATCCAATTGTCAGGACTGCTTTCTTTCTGAACCCCTAGATGAGGATACATTAAAATGGATACTTCTAGAAGCTAATAGTACAGAGCAAACAATATATATACATTTCCCAGACTTTGTTTAGTAGGAAGAGAAATTTGTTCAGCTGGCACCAAAATGCAATCACAATGACTTTACCACTTGCCTATCAACATGTGATCTGACACACAGCCATGCTTTGAAATGTGTAAATGAATTTTGCAGCCTAGTTCTCCAATAAAAATGTGTTACATTGGTAGCTAATATTGTATTATAAAAATATGTTAAAATTCCCCCAAAGTCATGTAATGGGATAATTCTTCCTGAAAATGCTTGAAACATTCTTGGATGAACTGGAAAAGCAAAATTAAAAAGATTTTCATGGAAATGGTGCCACTTTCATTTGTTCCTTAGCTCTAATTTTAGTTACATTCCATGTAAGCCTATGGAAATCATCAGGGTTTAAATTGGTCAGGATTCAAATAAACTCATTGACTTCAGTGAACCTAATGAATTGACTTTCTGCAATCTCTCCATGCCCCTTCCTTTATCATTGACTATATAAGGAGTTTCACAATCCTATTTTTTAAAATTAAATGTCCAGAGGAAAGAATAAAAAAAGCTTTAAAACTTGATTAAACCAAACTCTTACATGACTCTACACTTATCTTGTTGTCACATCATAGTGACCAAGAAGAAACATGTGAGAAGATCACAAATGTGGACAGAAAAGTAATTGTTCACTTCCCTTTGATGTTTCTTATCAAATGATACTCGTAATTCAGGGTTCAGATTCCATTGTGATATTCTCTTCTATCTATTGATAATCCATTCTTCCTTATTTAGTCTGTTCTCCTTTTCTAGCCACTTAGACTGATGGCCGATGACATATTTGATGGTAGTGACTCCCATCATTTCACTCAATGTTCTGCAAAGAAATGTGTCATTGTATAGTTCTTGCCTCTCTCTGTTTCCATAGAATTAACTTTTTGGAAAAACAAAATCTGCATATATTTGAATAAACTGTAGTTGTCTAACAAGCAGTATATTTCAGATTTTCCCTTTATGCAATTTTCAGCCTATTTGTTTTTAAATGAACGCACTTTTCAATTCAAATAAAAGAAAAACTGATAAGACCACCATTAGCTTCAGGGATGAGCACTGTTATTTCTTCAGCCCCACATCGGCTCGAGGTTTTACTTTGCTTAAAAGAAACATTAGCTCATGCTAATAACTCCTGCAGCATCTCAATTTACATATTAGATGAGATAAATATCAAGCAAATTAATGTTGAAGATGAGCTTTCATTCCATCGTTGTTTTTTTTTCAGATGCTGTATACACAGAGTATGTGTAATTTACATGAAAATGGTGGAAATCTATTTAATAAATGACTCTCCTTTTTTATTTTTATTTTATTTGGTTTGTCAATTGCTTACAAGATAATAGGTATAAGTAAAAACATAGTTATGAATACATGGATACATGTAAGAAAAATAAAATCAAAAGTGAGGGGAGAGACCTAGGTTGGCACCCTAACGCATTTGTTTTTGCATGCAAAGATAAGAATATATTTTCCCACACTTTCCATTTGCGTGTGCTATGGGTAAAATTAGGCTTGCAGAGACAGTAACAGCTATCCAAAGGCACGGCTGGTTATTCCTGTCGAAAATAAAGTCACAGTGTGAAAATGCATGCCCACCAGGTTATTAATCTTAATCATGAGGCTGAAAGCTCTTCCCTTTGGAAAGCTGTGTTCCCCAGGGAGACAGCTGCCAAAATGTTGCTAGAAAGCTGAGAGAATTGTGCACCAAGATTATGGCCTCAGTTCTGCTTCCTTTGTGAACTGAAATGGTGAATGAGGCTCAGATGCTTAACATGCTTGGGGAAGAGGATGAAGTTGTGCCTATCACACCGCAGAAACACGGGATTTTATCTGTGGCAACTTTTAAAATTCCTGTAATAGTAGGAAGATCAGTAAGAGAGAGAACAACAATGGAAAACAAATTACTCAGCTGTTTATACTGGGAGTTGACAAGGATGGGGAAGAGTGAGAGTTTCAGGGATCCAGATTGGGCAAGATGGAATTAAGGCAGAATGGATAGAATCAGGATTTTCTGATTATTATTTTTTAAACCTATTCCTACAACTTCTGAAGGCAAGCCATTCCATTGGTTAATTGTTTTCTCCATTAGAATATTTTTCCCCTTAGTTGTAGTTGCTTCTCTCCTTGGTTAGTTTCCATTCATTGTTTATTTTTTTTATAAAAGTTTTTATTTTTTAAGACAAACATATACAAACCGAACATAAAAACATAAAACCATCTTCCATTTTATATACATACAGTGTGTCAGTTGGTTACAAATCCTTTGTGCTATCCTTTCGTAGTCATTATTCACAGTTTATATAATTTTTCACATTGTCAAACTAACATATGCTTATATATTTATCAGTTATTAATCATCCATAACTAAACTATTTATTCCATCATTTTTCCACCATATGAGATATTCCAAATTTTATTTTAAAATTTATATTGTGCTTTCATCCAATGTGTTAAGCCTGTGTTCCCCAACCAGGGTTAAGGAGACAAGTTAAACAGAATGTGCAGCGTTAGTCAGACAGGCATACAGATAAATGTGTGAGATAAGTTTGTATGTTAGTTAACATACAGTAAAAATAACAGATATGCTTGTGTTATCAAAAATATAGTTTATTCCACTTACAGTTTTATAGCATAGTCAAAATAACAGTCCATTTGTCATGTATCGCTTTAGTCAGTCCATTCAAGGATATTCAATTAGCAAAGTCCGTGTAGAATATCCAATGTCAGTTCACTTACAATAAATCAGTCCTCTCACAGTTGATAAATCAACAGTCCTTTCTCTCTCCCGTTCCAGTAGGGAAAAATGCAGTCTTCATTCATCCAGTAATTAGGGATCATCAAGCCAGAGAGCGAGCTGCCATTGTCTTGCTTCTTTTATGTTGCTTTTACAACCACTCCCTTAATTACATTCTTACAGTTAAACTTACAGACACTTTAACTAACAAACCATGATAACATATTTGTTATTTTACCTAAACCAGTTAGGGTAAACAATGTTATCCCTAACACAATGGTTATATATGTCTATATTATATTTTATATCAATATATTGAACTTCGCATTCATTGTTTATTTTTTAGGCATCTGGATTTTAAAGTAATAGTAGAAAAATATCATTCACCATCAATTTCAAAGTACCTGTCATTGTTCCTGGAAACTCTAGAGAGAGCACAAATTATATTGGTTTACTGGTTTTGGTATCTGAAGGTGGTACCAGAAAGTGGGTATCAGGATGATACTAAAGGTTGTTTACAGCCTCTGTTTACAGAGGGTGTTTACAGGCAGTGTGGTAGATAGAAAAGTACTAGTCTAGGACTAGGAATATCCAAATTGAAGTTTACCTTCACCCGTAGGCACTCATGTCCTGATTTACTCTCATTCAGCCCAACTAACTCATAGGATGCTGGGATGGGACAAGAAATGAGAGTTATGTACATTGCCTTGAGCACTTGGAGAAAATAACATTTTTCCGAATTACTTTTCTGGGCAGTTTTTTGGGGGGTAAGTAATGTAAGGAATGTAATCACAAATCACAAAAGACTTTGTAATCAGAGAAATTTGCAGAAGAAAATGTAACAGACAAATTTACTTTAACAGCATAGCTCTTTATGTTTTTGTTTTGAATTCTTTTATATCCTGACATGTTGGAGACGCCAAAGAATGGCTTCTACTTATTTATTTACTGATTGTTTGATTAGAGCAATAGAACTTGCAATTTTACGTGAATTACATATTTTTAAAGGAAAAATAAATCAAAGAGTGGAAAAAGGAAAAAAAGAAATACTTTCCATCTTTATCCACTTTGTAGGAAATAGAAAGAATTTGGTACTTTCCAATTTGGAAATCGCTCCCACTGGTTCATATAGATAGTTTTATACTTAGCAACATTTCTGCAAGATGAAATGAAGCTAAAATTTAAGAAGTTGGATGTGTCAAAAACAAAGCAAAACAAAGCAAAAACAAACAAACAAACCCCAACCTCCTGCATTTCTTCAGTCAAGGCTACAAAGTTCCAGATTGATTATCTTTGTGAAAAATATCAATAGGCCTTTATGACATGGATATGAGAAATTTCATATAACAGTCATGACATCTAACTGGATTTTCATATTTAAGATTATTGACTGTAAACCAAACAATATTCACCCCCCCCTGCAAATATGCTCCAATCACTGCAGCATATATAACAGAATTGATCTTGTATCAGACATGATGAGCTAAATGCAGACACACACACACACACACACACACATCATGTTAATTCCTTGCAGAAATGATATTAAAATTATCTGTGAATTGCATTTGCAGATTTAGGCTGCAACTCATGTATAAATAATACATCTCTTGCTGTAAGAATCATGTTGTCGATTCTTTGTTAGATGCTTTCATTTCAATCCCTAATGTAATATTTTCTAATGCAAGAGTGGGGGAAAGTAGCATTAAAAAAGGATGGGACATATTTTCCCAGTGTATGTGGCAGATGTCACAGATGATCAGAAGCAGCTCATGGAGTGATGGCAGAATGTATGGTAATAGTTTTATGTTGCTTTGATGTTGTTTTCTGCTTTCTAATATACATACTTCTGTTATATAATTGCAGGGATTATTAAAGCAGAAGACCAGATACTGCCAGCTATGCTCCATGGACCATATAGACAGTAAATGTCCCCCAGTTAAAGTCTTGTGTCTTCTTTTCCTGCCTCTGCTCTCAAATGGATTGAGACAAGATGATTGGCATCTTACCTAGTTATTGTGATGTATGTATCTAATTTTAGGCTGTTTGCTTCTGAGTTTGAGTCTTCTAGTCTTCATAGATCTGCTCAGAGATACATGTTTTGGTGAAAGATTATCAGATAGATAAGAGCACAGCTATTAGGTTCAAAGACTGTTTTGTGTGAAAGAAGAAGTCCCTTGCATCTTTTAGAGAATTTAAGAAAGAGGAAAACAATCAAAACTTTTTTTGGCTTCCATCTGTCAATTGCTGGAGCATGTTGTTTGTATAGCAGCAATCCAGTTTCTGGCATCTCCAGCTAGGGCTTGGATTGCAACCTTGGGGAGAAAAAGTATCATCCAGAATCTAGAATGCCAAGTTAGACTGATCAACCTTCTGATTCTTTATTAGGTGTCGTGATTTGTTCCACTAGCTTATTATGGAAGTCAATGCCAAGTAATTATTGTTAAAATGAAGAAACATGAGTTTTTCCAGAGTTTTCTCATTTGGAGCTGATATTGCTTAAACCCATCCTAATTATAGGATTTGACATGATTTTTTTTTTTTTTTTGCCAAGAAATTTATGATCTGGACAGAATCTTAATAAGGTTATCTTGAAATCTATAGAACCCTGGTAGGAAGAATAGCATCATATAAATACCAGAGTCCCTGCAGTTCTGTGCCTCTTAAATAAAAATGTAGAGTGGTAAAGCTCTGAACAATATTTGGAAGAGTGCCTGTTTCTTTTCAGAGAGAAATAAAGTGGGTATTGGACAAGATCCTAGGAATCAAAAGAGGGTGACAAGAAACCAACTTTTAGAAACCAGCAAGATTCATTGCTGCAGATATTTTGTAAACGTGGAACACCCACCCTTAGGTGTCCACTGACCTCAAAAATGACTGCCAGCCTTAGCATAGAACAATGACATTTACAGATCAAAAGTATTTTAATAAAGATTCTGGAAAAGACAGCATCCTCATGTAACAATCATCATTCTTGTCTATTATGATCCAAATGGAGCCCTTTAGAACAAAGCAAGAGGTGAATAATATAGTGATAGTAACACAGTGAATTCTAAGGGCAGTTAAGTCTAGGCCAATACCAATAATAAAAAATAATAATAAAGCACAGGACCAAGAATAAGTCAGTGCTTATTCTATAAGTTTCTGTGTGAGAGACCTATACAGACAAACATAAGCAACTGCTTTAATATTAGATTGCTCAATATGGCTACCAAGGTTTTGGACAGGACTCTTTCCTGACTATTCCTTGCTGATTTCAGGAACTGAGTCTGGATAGTTTGTTTTTTCAACCAAAAGGTATCTCTGCTGAAAGGTATACCTTGCTTGCTTTGGAGAGTTCATAGTGGAACAGATGCAACCAAGGAACTATTAGATATACTTCCAACAGGGTCTAGATTGAACTTCAGTGTCAGGAGCAAAGAACCAGGAACTTTCACTGAGTTCAAAGCACTGAAGACTTTATTAATGCTACTTACACATAACAATCTGGTCAACTAATGGTCAAAGCTCAATTGGCACTTGATAAGGGTCAACAGAATTCATGGAGAGCTGGACTTGGGTCTTTTCTGTGAGCCCAAAGATTCCAAACTGATTACATGTTTCACTCCATCTTCCAGCTCAGGCTGCTCATCTCCTACATTCAGCAAATTTTGAATTGGTAAGGCAAGAAGGAAATTGCAATGGAGCTGGTGTGACATCACTGTATTGTAATTTGAGAAGATCGAGCATCTGTCAGATTATTCTTCAAGTGTTTGAAGATAGTGGGTTTCTAACCAGCTTAACTTGAGAAAGCACCCACTGCAGAATGTCACTGGAGGTCAGCAAAGAGCAATTCTGTCTTCTTAAAATAATGAGACTTGATCTTTTCAAGTGTTCAGCTTTTTCTAGGTCTCATCTGCTGCCTATGAAAAACAAATACAAAGACTCTGATCTTCTTTTACAAGCTGGTCTTTCAGAATCTCTTGGTTTACTTGACTTGAGTTCACTGAAGTATGCTAGATAGCCTCTGACATGTTCTTTTATTTTCTTGACCTGGATTCTTCCATTCTCTTGGCTTATGTTTATTTTCTTCCAGTTCATTCATCCACACACTGATTGATTGTGGAAATGAAAAAGGAAACTTTCTGTGAGAAAATTCTGTCTTATTTTCTGTTTAACAGTTTGTGGTACCCATAAATGGTGCAGCTACAAGTGTTTGGGTATGCATATTTAATCAAGGATAAGCTTTTTATTGAACAGCTCTGCAAGTGGCTTGAATCAGAGCGGTGCTTTTATATTTCAAGCTAAATCTTGTGATATTAATCCAGGCAGGTAGAGTTTTGCAGAAGAAACCAAGGACCACTTTTTGACATGCGACACAATGCAGACCTCCAAGTTAGGAAGTCTCCAAAAAAGAAAGTGACCTATATAACCAGATCTTAAATCAATGTAAAGAAAAACTAACAATAAAAAACTAGACTAATGTGGATTTTTTTACATCTCAAAAACCTGGCATTTTAACAGGGGTGTGTAGTCTTTGTATATCCACTGTTTACTTCTCTGTGTATAAAAAAAACCCTAACCTTAACCCTGCAATTTTCCTTTATGACTTATGAAATGTGGGTAACCAGTAAGATTGCATAGGGATACAGAATCAAGTCTGAAGTGAAAGAATGAGTATTTATACACACATAACTCTTGTCTACTTTGTACATAACTGCATCTATTAAAAAACAATGCTTTCTAGCCACGAGAAAATAATCTTCTCCTCTGAAAATAAATTCAGTAACAATTTTTTCCATCATCTTGAATCATGAGTAGAAAATAATGCAAGTTAATATTTTGCTAGGTCCTAAAACCAAACTCTTCGTGCTGTTATAGTTTCCATTTCTACCTTGATCTTTTATCTTCTTTTCCCCATACATGTGCCTTTTTTCATTCCCTTTTTATTAAAAGCATTTTAGCACAGTCACAGTGACCTCTCATGATTTCTTGAACTGTCGTTATAGATTAGTTCATAACAATTCTTTCATAAGGACTTTTTAGATCTTTTCTCTTAACTATTTCTGTTCCTGCAACCTTAGTGACTGGGGTTGTGCTCCATGGTCTTTGACATGCATGAGAAATTGATTTTGTCTATGAGTTTCAAATTTGGCCATTACTTTTGCTCAAGGCAAGGATTTTATTTTATATTTGCAATAAATTATTTCTTAATAGCCATCCATCCCTACCCAGGGTGAAGCAACCATCCCAGGCAATAGATTTATTATTCTTATTATATAGTGTTATGAAATGGCCTCAGTTTATTAGATATTTTATATTATTCGAGATAATTTGCAAGAATGGGGAAAAATACTTGAGAGATATTGAGCCTTGTGTATCAAAATAGTATGATATCTCTTCACCAGTCTATCCAAAAAGCAGCATTTATACTTGGCTTTGAACAACATGAAGTCTTGAGTGTCTATGGAGATTCTCAGGCATCCAGTTCATGGTTGTCCCAAAATGGTTGAGGAAACTGGGTATGTCTACCCGATCAAAGAGAAGGTTTAGGGATGACATGATAATTGTCTTCCAGTAATTGAGGAATTGTCACAGAGAAAAGGGGGTCAACTTGTTCTCCAAAACACCCGAGGGCAGGAGAAGACCTAACGGGTGGGAGATCATTGAAGAGAGATTCAACCTAGAACTAAGGAGAAATTTCATGACAGTGAGAACAATCAGTGGAATAGCTTGCCTACCAGCGTTATGGGTGGTCCATTATTGAAATGGATAGATTGGACAACCATTTGATTGGGATGAACCAAGGCTCATGCCTTGAACAGGGGTTGGTCTAGAAGATTTCAAGGCTCCTGCTATCCATACAATTCTATGATCTAATTGTTAGGGAAAGTGTTTTATTACTGGTTTGAAAAGGGTAATCCAATTCTGTATGGCTGGATGCCCCCCCCCCTCTTTTTATCTTTAGCTCTTCTAGAAGTGCCACTGTGTTAATCTGTCTCAGGAGAAACAAGGGACTTGTTGCACATTAAAGACTCCTGTTGGGAACTTGTGCTGCAATAAATATTTCAGCCTGTGAAATGCCATATTGTAAGATTAGCTGGTAACCCTTATGAGCTAAACTGATTTTCTTCTTTTCCTGCGCCTTGAGTAACAGCTTCTCAACTTATTTCCACAACTGCTGTGTCCCTTCACAGTTTGGGAGGGGGGGGAGTTAACTCTTGGCGGATTTTAAACTTTGACCGTTTAACTGAGCCAGCTGAGGGAATATAATTGTGGGATCTGACTTCATCTTGAGTTTGTTTGTTTGTCTGCTTGTCTGTGAAAAATTAAAGCCAAAATTTAGATGAATGAGAATTTAATTTACTTTGTCTTATGATGAGATGTTACCACAATCTTTGTGTTTTTCTCTGCAGATCTGCGAGATTGTTAAGCGGACAGGCTAATGGATTGTATAATACTAATCTCTGAAGTACAGGGTTGAAATGGCTGTGAGTTTGTTGCTGAAATTCACAGTGATGTCACTAGTGTATAAAATGTCCAATTTCTCACTTCTATCTAGTATTTTAAGAGAGCCTTCCTGATGATCATCAAACCTACTTAAGATCAGATGGGGAGATCTTCTTCAGATTCAACTTCTGGATTTAACATTGAGCTGTGGACTTCTCTCTCCATTAGGTAGTATGAGCTTCATGCTGTCCTGTTAGATGACACCAAAATGATAAAGATTTTTTTAAAAAAATGGTAAGACTATTAAAATTAAATTTTGGTAGAATAAGGTGTTATTTAAAATGTTCATTTCAGATTATTAAATATATCCCGTATTTTTTATGATCCATGGGGAAATTGAAATAAGGGAACTTCATCAAAATCTGTGTATATTTCTTTTTTCCTCCCTCCCTCCCTCCTTCCTTCCTTTCCTCCCCTTCCTACATCTTTTTTTTTTTTATGCTGGATCTGACTTTTTACACTGAGATAAGATAAATAAAATAAAACTAAGAAAGATAAAAGAGGGAAGAAACTATGTAGAAAATTGAAAATGCTAATAAGATATGGAATGATATATAAAATAAATATGATTTTGAATTTTTGAATTTGTGTCTGTCCCCAGGTTAAAATCCCAATTGATTTACTGTTGCTGTTATATCATAATGAACTAGGAGCTCCTTTTTACCTCCAGCAGAAATAGATAGAGCCTTTCTGGTTTTATATATTCTTTTCCTTCTGAACTTGCTACCTTTAGCTCTTATTCTGATGCACCAGATCACATTAGGTGGCATGAAGAGGAGATCAGATTTAGAATTGAGAATGCATTTAATTCAGTATCGATTTCAACTGAATTGAATTGTACTCTCATTAGTTTCAAACAACAAAGCTGGTTGAGTAGCCATTTTATAATCTGTTTTGGATTTATTTCTGTACATCATTTGGCATGACTCAACTCAAAAAAAGTATCTAGTGGAGTTATTTCCCAATAGTTAATCCATAGATAAGAGATGCTTTTTATTGTTTCCATTGTTCCTCTGCTCAATCCCTCGATTTTTTTTAAGAAAAAAAATATATACCTGAAATAAATCACTCTTCCTTCCTTGATAATTACATTAGGGAATTCCAATATGTTTCTTATTTTTTAATCAAGTTTTTGCTCTTGCTGTTAATGGAGAAAATGAAGCCAGCTGTTTAACAACACCCCATACGTTTGATCACATCAAAGATGCTGGGGAGATGGTTTGTAAAAACATTTGCCAAAGCATATTAAAAAGGAGAGAGAGGGGGGAAGATAACCATGCTGTCTTTTATTTTTATTCATTTTACTAATGAATTAAAGGGAGCTGAGAAAAAGAATATCTCCTTGTAAGTCGACTAAGCTTTATTTCTTGCTACCAACTTCTCTCTTGTTCTATCGTCCAATTACTTCATCGCCATACATCGCACAATGTTCTTTTAAAGGGACTACAAAGTACTGGTTTCATTGACAGAATCTTCCACTAATAGTTGAACACAGCTAGTTTCCCCGATGGCTATTTCTGCTGTTAAATGCAGAGGGACTAAGAATTCAACATTCAGGCTTCGTTTCGGCGATACAGCTGCGATCTCGGGGCTCTGAGATCGCAGCCGATATTTTCACCCCTGGTCGGTCCCAATGGACCTAAACCGTCCCATAGAGATGGGGATTGCGAAGGGCACTGTCCCAGGATCCCAGAGATATCGCAAAATCTCTGGTTTGATCCGGGAGAAGCCCTTTTGCTGGTGGCGGAGAGGCAGCCTCCATAGCTGCTGAAGTCGGGACAGCTCCGGAAAGAAAGTGGCTGGAGTGAGAGTGTGTCGGCTGAGTGAGATACTTCTTTTGCATTGTAAATTCGCTGAGACTTGAAAGGACATCCTGAACAAAGAAGAAACCTGTGAGTTTATTTTTGTTTGACCGAAACTGTTTGATCGGCANGACTCTAGTGTGACTTTGTAGGTAACCGGATTGAATTTTCTTTTACATATATCTTTATGCTCCTTTTGATTTTTTAATTTTCTTTTAGGATAGAGGCTCCCTTTGGCTATTTTTTTCTTTTTTGTATAAACTACCCTTTTTCTTTGGCTGGGGGAGGGGGAGAGAGCATTAAGAAACTTTGTAACACTGCCAACTAGAGGCTTGAAAATATTTTATTTGAATGGGAAGACTCCTTC
>BHEV01038982.1:0-21988 GCA_004319985.1 Emydocephalus ijimae | reverse complement strand
ATGAGAGGCCAGGCGAGGAGATGCGTGCCTTGATGTGAGTGATATTGAGTTGGCCATGCCCAGCCAATAACATGACCGCCAAGCCACGCCCACCAATTAAGCTGTGCCAACAGAACCAGTTGTTAAAAAAATTGAATCCCACCCCTGGTTTCAATGCTAAGGCTAGTTTGGTATTATAGGAAGAAGCATTATTGTTCTTCACAAACACAGCAGCTATGTTTATTTGTTCTGATACAATCCTCTGGAAACAAATGAAAGGAACCCTAATGATCAGTAGTCATAGAGATTAAATGAGGATAAACTAAGATTAGGACATTTATTTCAATCAAACTCTCATGTTCTGCAGAAGGAACTCGGCTAATTTTTTTTTTCATACTGATTCTAAACTGTTTACAATTCTTTGCCATTTTCTTAAATAATAAAACACATTTTTCCTGGAAGCAAGTATAGCACATCTGCACACAGCAGTATGTGGTATGGAGATGCAAGTTACAGTAATGGAGATGCAAGTTACACTAATGAAGAAGTGGCTTGTTTATTGAAACAAGCCTGCCCAGAAGATTTTAGGATATGCACTGGTTAAATCAAGCAAAAATCAGCTGCTGAAATAAAAAGAAAGCATGAAGTTGATTATGACTACCAAAGGGGGTTAAGGAATAATCACAAGCATTTTGTTTTTAAAGTAATGTTACAAAATGTCTATAATCACATAGGTTACAACAGAAAAAGTAACTTTGTTGCTTTGTCATCCCACTTTTAATTTGAAGTGTAGACTGTGGTATCTAAAGCAGAACATTGAGATTTAGCATGTGTATATGTGTGTTATGTATGAGTATGGGTAGATATATACTTTCTTTTGAGAGCAGGCAACAGAATTTCATTTGTAATATGGGCCAGTGTGCTCACAGAAAAAAATGAAAATAAAAGTTATCTTATCATATCTTATCTTAAACATTTTGTTTCTCATAGCCAATTTACAATTTATTATTATTTTTCATTTATTTCAGGTTGCCAGAGCTGTATGGTTCAGCTGTATTAGATATTGATAGATAGCTTTATATATCTTGGAAGAGTGTTTATTAAAGATAAGGAAATGGAGAGAGAAATGTTGAGACATATGGAGTCCTTGGTGTTCTCTGAGTTTTATTCTTTTCTTGCAGATGTTTCATTACCCAACTAAGGTAACATATTCAATGCTAGATGGGAGAAAGGTTTTCTCTGTGTTTATGCAGTGGTTTACCTGGTCAGTATTGGTGGGGGTGTTGTTTTCTTCTTAGTAGTTTCTTGATTAGGCTGTTGTTTACCAATTGTTTACCAAGTTGGTAGTTATTGCTTGAATGTTAGTCTATTATTAAATCTGGTGTCAATCCCTGCTTATCTGGGTGTTGATTGCCTATGAATATTTACTTCCTTTTACTATGATATTTTTACTTCCTTTTTTAGCTTTTTTATTGTCTTTTTCAAATGATGTGTAAATGTGGATTATCTCTATGTGCCTGTCGATGGCTGATTTGTCTAAATGCCAGGCTAAGAAAGCAATGTTTGGATAAAAATGAAGATATCCTCAAAAAGACAGGGATGAAAAATAAATAAAAGAGCAAAAGACAACATATGAATTTATGTACATAGAAGCAAGATTATTTGCAAGGGAGGGGTACAGTGAATACAGTTCATATAAAATGAATTTAGTTAGATTTCCATTCCTTTTATTTTCTACCTGCAATCACTTTTGTTTATGATGCCTTTTATGACCACACAATTTAAACCCTTTTTTTTCCTTTGAATTAGACTTGCAAGACATATAAAGGGGCAGAACTTCAACCATAAGATTACAGCTGCTATCTTGTTTGTTTGTTTGTTTGTTTTACATCCCTCTTACAGATATCCCTCTGCAACACCTGTGTGGATTTCTTAGATTTGGTCTGAGGACTTGGTAAATCCCCTGCCTTCTATTTTATTACATGAGGCTCAGAGAGCTTAGCTGAGAATGACAATTGTTTACATAAGCTTGACATCTAGCTGAAGGTTATCCAAGTCCAAGTTGTGATGATCAGTTTTACAAGCTTCAGTAAAAATTACTTCTTTGCAGCATATTAAATCACAATTTTACATGTCGCATTGATTTCTTTTTTAAAAAATCCATTACAGAAGGAGACTAAATAAGTAATTATCTTTATTTGGTGTTACACTTACAGCTGAGCACAGTACAGTCAAAATAGAAGTAAAAGCAGGGACACGATCTGATCCCCTTCCAGACCAAATTTAGGATTTTTATTTTTTTAAGGAGAACAGAAGAAACTGGAAGAAGTGCAGAACATATGGGGAAGCAGTAGACTTAGGTTTAAATAAAAAGTTTCCACTTAATAAGTAATAATCAATGATAAAAAACGGACTTGCATTACATTGCTACTAGCTTAAACCCAAATAATATTTAAGGAAACAAAAAGTTAACCATGAACTTAAAATGTCTGCTTGGCTCACTTGGAGGAATCAGTAAAGATGTTTATTTTTATTGGGTACTCTTGAAAATGTGGAAGGTGAACATTTAAGTGCTTTAAACAAATAGGTTCCAGTTGTGTCACTTTGAATTTCCTACCAAGGGAACAAATTATTTTCAACATTTTCTATTAATATTTATTAAATGTGGGCAATTTCTAAAAGTTCAGAATAGGCCAATGGGGAGCATGGAGTTTCATAGAATTTCTGTCTGTTTTCGTTGTAGAGGGAGTTCCAAATGTACTAATTGAGTACATCCAGTTCTCATTCACACCACTGTGGTTCCAAATTAGTTGAATGGGTGCCACAGCCTATAGAAGGCATCTTAGGCAAATTGACTGATCACTCCTTACATTGATGCACTTTTAATTTATGTTTGTATGTAGACGTGTGTCTGTATTCTGCAGCACTGAACATTTAAGCCAACATATTTAGCTGCTGAGTTTTCGGCTGTTGAAAGCCATTGAAAGTTTTAAGGAGCCCTTGGTGGTGCAATGGTTAGAAAATAGTATTGCAGGCTAACTCTGCCCACAGTCTGGCATTTGATCCTGATGGCTGGTAAAAGGAAGGACTCAGATTGTTGGGGGCAATATGCTGACATTTGTAAATTGATCACAGAATGCTGTAAAGCACTATGGAGCAGTATATAAATCTAAGTACTGTTGCAATTGCTATTGATCTTAAAAAGGGATAGGTGATCCAGAAAACTACTGGGAAATATAGTTTATATTTCCTTTTCCAATTATTATCTTTATTATTACTTTCTTTATTCTTCTCTAAATCTCCCTGTAGCTATTTTACTGGTTTGTTAATTCGGGATTGAGTCTAACAAATATGAGGCTCTTATATTTTTGCTTGATTGTGTAAAATTTGGAATGTGCCTCTTTCATGTCATTTCAAAGGAGACTCATCCTTTCATTAAAATATAATGCTGACCTACAGAGTCATAGATTGTTCTGGACAATGTCTACTTCAGGGGTTCCCAACTGGGGGTTCGAGATGATATTCCATGGGGTGCAAAAAATTGGGTTTAGAAGTTTCAAAATTATGCTGTATATGCATAAGTATATGCATATAATTATTTACTTTTGTAAGGGGTACAAGAATATATCAGAAACATTCTAGGAATGTGGGTTATAGAAAAGGTTGGGAACCCCTGATTGCTAAGAGCTGATGCTAACTTGATTGCCCATAATCTACCAATTAGAATAGAATTAGAAGACCTTTAGGTGATCAAACCCAACCTCCTGATCAACCTAATCAAAGTATCCCAGAGAAACAACTATTCTTCTGCCTGACCATTTACAGTCACTCCACACTACTGATTCATAGTCTCTTTTAAGAGGTATACCTATGCAAGCAAGGCTTGCATATTTGATCCCTGAACTGCTTCTTAGCTACAAAGACTGAGACAGCATCTATGTGGCAGCCCAGAAAATTTACTGAACTTCCTTGTTGCCATTAATATGCCATAATATGCTAGTGGGTATAGAAGAAAAAGCAAAATAAGGGAGTTAAGCAAACGTGTGAGATAAGAGTCTGTGGGTGGGCATGTCTAAGGGTGGAGGGCTTATAAGCTTAATGAGTAAATAGCTAAGTTTATTTTTGTTACTTTTTTTTAGTTGGCAATGCACTTCTTCAGTGTTTTAATGCTTACAGCCTATCCGTAAATTATCTTAAGGTCAAGGCAAAGTCTTATAGCTACAAATGGTTCTTCAAGTTAACTAGTTCGGAGTTTAGGACTTGAAAGTATTTAAATTTAGACTAAACCCAGAATTGGTTTCCAATGCAGTTCATATAAACTTCATTTCTAAATATAATGTAGTAATGCAGTAGTCATTGTCATTGAGCTGTAGATTTCTGAATAAACTAGGAATTTAAAAAAACAGTTCCCAGCATATTCATCCTTTGGCTCTTTCCATAGTATACATTTGCAACATAGAAACATGCCGCTGAATTCACAATATGGCGTGAGCAAGATGCTCAGCTAGCTGAGAGTAAAGCTAAAATGAACACCAGCTATGTTGCTTAGTGGAATATAATGCAGTGTCCTTTTGGTTATCAGGGGGAAATAAATAAATAAGCCAAATATATTGTGCCATTGACCAGTACATTGCCCAGAAAGAACTTAATCTTTAACTTTATGCATCCTTCCACAGTGTGTTACTTATACAGAATGTACTAATATTTCCATCTTTTGCCTAAAACAACACTGTTTAAGAGATTTCATCACCTATTAAATATTTTTTAAAACCAACGAATTATAGTGTAGGAAAAATTACTCAAAACACCTTAGCAAAAGGGCTAGCTGCTAGAACTTCTCAGAACCCAGGATAAATTGCAGAAGAGCAGCCCAAAGCCTTCCTAAGGATGCTTTGTGAAACGTCTCTGAATGTTTAAAGTGACCACATCTTTTTCCAGGAACTCAGCCATCTCTGTTTGGCTTGAGGCAGGCTGGAGACAGCCGGCAGCAGCTTCCGAAGCAGCTGTGTAAGCCTGGAAAAAGTTGTATCTAGGTTAACAATCTGAAAAGAGGTACTTTTTATGCCTTTCTGTGTATTAAGAAGCATCACTTTTGACAGATTCGCAGTGTCATAGACAACAATTCTCAATTTTTAGAAAATCACAGGCAGAACTTGGTTGAGATGTTTCCATGTGTGATCTACAGATGAGTTCTTTTTCACTGGTATCTCCTTCCATACAGATTTATGGATAGAGACTTCTGATCACATATGAATTAAGCATGTTAAGAAATCCTATTTCTCCAGAAATGGCTGTTTAGTGTCTTTGATTTAGACTGATAGGAGCACAGTGTGTTTTCATCTGCCCCTTGTCTGAGTTACCACCAAACTCATGGAAAATGTTACATCTTCACATTCCAGAGTCTAGATCTAATTTGATGGAACTATGACAACCAGTCTGAATTAAATAACCATGATTTGCAGCTGATTTGTTCTCTGGAAAATAAACAAGCAGGCTATTATAAACAGTAGCTGTTTTCCTCATTTATCTTTTTTATCAACCTAATCCTATATTTGGATGAAAGATAATATGAATATTTATGAAGTTCCCAAGTATTTGCTCATTATTTCACAATAGCATTGGCCTGTGACTTTTGGCTTTTCCTTTTTCTATGAAGTCATAATTGTATGAAACTGCTTGGAAGGTTAGGACAGAGCAATCACTGGTGGGTTTATTTTAGAGCAATGAATCACTGGTAGATATTTCCTTAGCTTCCAGAATAACGACAACACTGCTTAAGAGATTCCATCGATACACCACCTATAAAATATAAAAAATCAACAAGATCATAAGTAATGTTGGAAAAATTAGTCACAACCATGACACAAACATCTTGTACATATTTCTTTGTAACTACCTTCAGATGAGTACTTAGTCTTAGCCAGCAAGACTAATATCAGTGAGATAAGAGTTGCAGATTAAAATATCTAGATCATGCTGGCTGGGGAATTATGGCAGTTGAAGAATCCACATCTTAATTTACCAAGATCAAAGATGTACTTGTATAATTAGCACTAGTTTCACACACATGAAAAGTCTTACTTGAAGTGTTATTTCTATGCTTCCATGCTAAAGTAATAAGCTCGGAAAAAAATATGCCGACAATGATCTAAACAAATGAGTCCTTAATTATGAAGTGCTACTGATTTTCCATAGAAGCTACAAATAGGCCTACATTGTGCCCTGTTATTAGAAATGTGGGGAGAATGTTTTAGTAACAGAAAGACATAAAATATCATTAAAAACCTGTAAATTCCATGTGTGCACAAAAAGAAGGAAACGTATTCCTTTCACCCATAAGAATCACCATAAGATAAAGGTAAAAGTTTCCCCAGTCCAGACATTATCCAACTCTAGGGGTAGTGTTCATCTCTATTTCTTAGTTGAAGGAGCCATCATTGTCCAAAGACACTTCTGCCAACAGGGACATGGAGATAAACAACATCTACATATCATTCAAAAGAGACAATAAAAAGCCACTTACATTCCTTTTAAATATTACAATGATTTACACTATTATAACACACCTTCTTCATATTTGCATGATTAACAACCCCATGTTTCTACAACAGAAAAAATTAAATAGAATTAGATAATGGTTCAATGGAGTTTGTACTGTGCTGTCTAGTGCTATCTATCTTAATTAATCTCTCTTATAATTTACAATAATATTTGAGGCACTTTAGTTTAGTCTTGGTGTTGTCAGTTAAGAAAGCAATATTTCTGGTAATATAAATATTATTACCTGATAACAAACCATATTAACTTACTGAATGAGGGACATTTCTAATCCATGGAGATAAAAAGTTATTTCTTGAAAAAGAATATAAGCTAAGGGATTATGCCCTTTTCAGCTGGAACTTTACAAATATAAACTTGCTGATGGATTTAAATATTTAAATATTTATATATTTTCAACTACAGTCCTTGCTTGTAAAGATACAAAGTAGAACCAAATTGAAACAGTTTATTTCTTCTTCGAAAATTTGGTTAGTTGGATAGCTCTCGTATATCTTGATTGTGATTAACCCTGTATAACTAATTTGGAATAATGGATTTAAAATTCTATCAGCTTATATTGTACAATATTTTTTTCTCCAATATGAGCCCAGCAACACTTGTCAAGCTGCTCTAAGTTGGTCTGATGAAGGTTGGGCATATCCATCAACTTTTTATAACAGAAAGAAACATTTTACACCCCCCTGAAAAGCTGGTGAGCAAGATAGAAAAGATAATGTTCATCTAATACATTTATTTGGGACTGTTCAAGCTTCATACTTCTGTCCTATAAAGAAATTGTATTATGGTCTTTCTGACAATTGATTACGAAATATTTTGGATACATGATCATTTCCATGGTTAAAACAATTTGCAAACTTTCCTTGGTGTGAGGTTATGGGCCAATATGTGGTATTGCCAGGATCTGATTTCAGAAAGGCGTTGTCAGGATCTGATTTCTGATAATTAAAACCTGGAGCTCTGGCTATTAAGTTATCATCTAATATCCACTGCTTACTCCTTTGTTATAGGAAAAAGGAAGTTCCTTCTCCTGTCTAGTTCTTGTAGGCTAGTGTTATTTATTCTTAGCTTCATTATCACTCTTAATTACTTCTCCATTCCTTGGTTTCTGGAACCAGTGACACAATTCTGCCCATCCACAGAAGATACCTATATATCCATAGCTATATGTATCTGTTATCCATATCTATCTATCTATCTATCTATCTATCTATCTATCTATCTATCTATCTATCTATCTATCTATCAATCATCTAATCTCAGACATCAATACTACCACCAGAAACATTTGCTATTGGTTTGAATCTTAAATGACTCCCAGAGCAGCTATTCCAATCCTGAAAATGTTTGGAGTTGTATGTTATGATAGGTATATTTACTGTTTAATACAGTGTTCTCCCTCTAGGGTTTAAAACTAGCATTAGCAATTCAGTAGATTCTTCAATAATGCCCCATAATACTTGTATATTCATCAGATCACAACCACTTGAATTTTGTATCTCTAAAGTTTGAACTGAGGGGATTGCCACTCAGTTGTTCATGTACTTTGCTTTGAGGAAACACAAGATGCTATTCTAAGTTGTCATAAATATTACATATTTTTTTTTGTTTATCCTTAGCCTCTTCTGCAAGGATTGGGATGAATAGCACAAAGTTTGCATATCAAAAGCTGGAGAGCCAGTTGCCAATTAGTTCAGCATTACTCTGAGTCACTACCACCCTAATATTAGCTTATTCTCTTCTTTTCAACCTGATAATTAACAGGCATCCTTGAACTAACTGTATCTATCATAGCAAGACAAGCTTGACTTAGGGCAGCAGATTGATAGGAATCCACATGTAATAAATTTTAAGTTAATTGCAGTTGGAGTGGGTTATCTTTAGATTCAACTTTAGTAGTCAAATTGTTGCCATAATCATAAATGACTGAAAAACTGACTTCACTAAAAACGCTAATGTAAAAGCTATGAATTTTGAACTGCGATACACAAATGATTGTTTATTAACAAGTTAATATTAAACCTCCACATACCTAAAGCAGCAAAATATTGAAGATAATTTCTACTGTGGATCTTCCAGTTTCAAGCATCAATCAGTCTATCTCTATCCCTAACATTTATATATATATTTAACTAACTCCAATTTCCATTTTCAGAGGTCACCCAACTGAGCACCCACTTCTATTAAGGTATTTAATATTGCCTTATATTGTTGGTATTTCTATGCTGTGGGTATGCATATTTACTTAGGGAAAATATATCTATTTCAATACAATGATTTCAATGCAGCTCATAAGGGTCATTGTCACATGGAACTTTACTTCAGACCTTCAGAAACACTACTCAGCTTATTTTTGTGCAAATTAGTGTACATGTAGAATTGTGGATTCTGACCGTTGCTTTTAAATGTCGCTGAGTAGACAAAATAGATGAGTGCTACTTGCTGAGCATTTTATTCTGTCATCATCCTAGCTAAGCTAGTTCTTTGCAGTCCTTAAATGACCTCACTTTTGGTAGTATAGAGATGTTTCAAAGTATAAAGTCACTGTGCCAGGCCTATTGGATTTTGGAAATATTTTTTTCAGCAGTCTGTGTTGTGTCTTGGTCTCTGTCCTACTGGGAGGAATGAGAGAAAGACGTGGGAGAGGATGCTTCAAAGTTGGGGCAGAGCTATAAGGCTGAGAAAATTAGACTAGAAGACTGAATTTATCTTCCTGACCACTTCCTTGTTAGCTTAGTTGGTTACATTTTTGCTGATTTTGCATCCCAGTGGATTTTATTCTTTTCCATTCTATTTTATCCAGAATTTGCAAAATACATATATCTGGAGACACAGTCTGTATTTTTCTTTATGAATGCTCTTTTGTTAGGCAAAAGCTATATCCATTTGGTTTAACCAATGATCTCAAACGAAACAAAAAAAATCCAAGAATGTCTGAATTTTAAATGTAAGATGTTAATAGCCTAAACAGCTGTTAACATTTTCTTAAACAGTTTGCAAGCAAAGCTTTGTGATCATTGTTCTTCTTCATTTACCCCTTTGAAAATGTAGCACATTCAGGAAAAAGAAGGTGTGTGAAATAGCATTCTGTCACGTTCTTTGATTCTATATTTTGTCAACTTCAACATAAAATCAAATAAGGCTTGCAAATGAACCTTACATCAACACTGTCAATAGATTAGCATCCCACCGCTTGCAACTGATCAGTTGAAAGTGTTTAAGGGTTTAAATATATTATTTTTTACCCAAAATAATCTTCCACTTGAGGTAGGTATCTAACTCTGCTGTGGGTAATTCCTATAACTCGCCTAAATCTTTCTAGCATTTGTGAAAATGTCAAATGTGTTTTCATTGCCACTAATAGATTGCCCCAAAATGACTTATGTATGCCTTCCATCACTTTGCTTATCTGGATGAACAATGAAGAAAGAGTTGCTGAGAAACAGGGAAGCATAAACACAAGCCTACATGATGAATGTGATGCTGAGTTAGATTTGAAGGTTTTGACTCATTTCCCTGAAAGCGGAAAGTGTGTGAGCTGAGCAAAACTCTTGGGGAAGCTCATTCTACAGCCTGGGAACAGCATAGAAGACTCTCTCCACTGTGATATAATCAATGGACCTTGGAAAGTAAAGGCATCTTTAACAGTTTTTTATGTCTGGGGAGCATCATGTCATGATAGTTATTTTTTACTCAGTCAAGTTCCAGTGTTTCATGAATATGTTCCCAATCCCATGATAGAATTTCCTTTGTTAAATCGCAATAGCACTTAGACTTATATAAAACTTCACAGTGCTTTTACAGCCCTCTCTAAGTAGTTTGGAGAGTCAGCATATTGCCCCCAACAATCTGGGTCCTCATTTTACCCACCTTGGAAGGATAGAAGTCTTAGTTCACCTTGAGCCTGGTGATATTTGAACTGCCAATTGCAAGCAGCCAGCAGCCTGCAGAAGTAGCTGCAATACTGCATTCTAACCACTGCATCACCGTGGATCTTAATCTTGTGTTTATCCCAAGATTAAACAAAAGAAAACAAAACCACCTTTAACCAGACCATTCAAGATCATGGCATCACAAAAGCACTGGGTATTTTCAACAAACCTCTGATAGTTCTAACTTTTCTTAAGTGAAATCAAGCAATCAAGCAGCGTTGATGTCCTATTTATTAATAATAGTTTCCTTTCCTTGATCTTTTCTGGACTTTGCTCAAGCTTTTAATTAATTAACCCATTTAAAGTCTTTCTAGAACAGCGGTTGATAACCAATGGGCCACGGCCCACTGGTGGGCCGTGAGGAAATTTTGGTGGACCACAGAGAAATGTCACCCCCAGAGCACCCCCACAAAGCAATTAATCCAGGCTGCCCAGGAACACAAGGCTGTGCTCCCCACATGACCCGCGGGAACCCTCCCGACCCACTCACTCCTTACCCAGTAAACTTGCCTGCTAAATTGCTCTTTTTCCTTTTTCTGACCATCATCTGTTCTGCTGTGCCAGGTGATTTAGATTAGTTAGGAAGCAGGAAATGGTTGGATTTCTTGCTTTCTGNTAGATTAGTTAGGAAGCAGGAAATGGTTGGATTTCTTGCTTTCTGGCTAGTCTTTAGATCTTTGGCTCAGCACAGCTGAACCTCCCTTAGGACTGAAGGTTTGCTTGCAAGCAAATTCAGTGCAGACTCACAGCAAACAAATTTGAGAGATTGAGCTAGCCGATGGCAGATAGATAGATCACTGAATGATTCTGTGAGCAACTCAATCTGCCTGCTTTGCCTGATTTTGGGTAAAAGTTGCTCTTTTTTATAAAAAAATCAATATTTATATCAATATTTATAATATTTACATACAAACTATGCCCAGCCAATCACATGACCACCAAGCCACACCCACAAATTAGGCCATGCCCACAGAACTGGTTAATGGTCCCTGGGATCTAAAGTTATGAGTTTGGTGGTCCCTGAGGTCCAAAAAGTTGACAACCCCTGTTCTAGAATAAGTGGTAAAGTTAGTCTTTCATAGATTATTCTTTCTATAATCAGTCTTGATCATGGTCTGTTGCTTTGTTTTGGCTAAGACCAGTATAAGCCAATTTTCTTTCTTGGGACTTTTACCTAGCACTATTATCTTATTCAGCATTATTTTATGCCTGGCATAAAGGTTTCTTCATTTGTTGAGCATCTGGTGTTGAAATCATTGGTTTTATAATGAGCTCATCCCCAAGATACTCTTATTTAATAACCTAATCTAATTGTGAGTGTTGACTACTTTCAAATATATTTTTAACCAAATTGTGTTGAATAAAACACATTAAATTTGTTTTTGTTTTTTATCTCCCTTACTGTTGTCAGATATGACTTCTTAAAAAAACATTTTCTTGCTCTGAGGCAATCTGAAATCTGTTTATTAGGTTTGTGGTATTTAGCTTTACCAAGATTTTCACTGCTTGAAATTCTAGAAAGTTTTTGGTACATAGCTAATATTTAAGGTTTCCTTTGAACAAACTAGAAATAAAACCCTTTACATTACTCCTTATTTTGACTTTAACTTCTTCGTATGTTTTTCTTGTCTAAATTTATCCAATTTTATTTATTACTAACCATGACCCTTTTATTATTATTCTGCTTTTAATACCTTTTCCTCACATCCAGGAAACAATTTTCTCTTTTCTCTCTCTCTCTCTTTCTCTCTCTTCTTCTCTCTCCCCCCCCCCTTTTGGTCTATATGAGAATGTTTAAATCCAATGGCATATCAATGTATTGTAAATACTGATTGGATTGACCTTGCTAACTTTTCCATTTTTTCCTCTGTTAAAGTAATTTTTCCATATTGAGTGTTTGCTTGAGTGTGTAAATTATACACAAACCACATTTATACACCATTGAAAAGACACAATAAAGAAGTTAAGGAGAAAAAAGACCAGAATATATCCTTTCCATCAGCTAACATCCTGATAAACAGGGATTAACCTCAGAGAAACAAA
This sequence comes from Emydocephalus ijimae, assembly GCA_004319985.1. Taxonomy (NCBI): domain Eukaryota; kingdom Metazoa; phylum Chordata; class Lepidosauria; order Squamata; family Elapidae; genus Emydocephalus; species Emydocephalus ijimae. The sequence goes on along the minus strand of BHEV01038982.1, from coordinate 9,476 downwards.
TAGAAAACAATACCACAATCCAGGAACTGCCAAGGAGAAAACTATAATCCAACCAATACAGGCAGGGTAAGCTACTGTATAAAAATAAGGAGTAAATGATCACTCTCGTTGATCCTGTTCCTTTGTGGGTAATGAAATATTTCAAGCTCAGAAAGTCCCAGGGACTCACAAAATAGTTATTAATGTACTCAAATATTAACAGTTATTCCCTATTTTTGTGAATATAATTATCTAACCAAGTATCAACAGTGTGGATTTGAGTTAATTTCCCTCCAATTCAGGAATCAGATGAAAAATCTCCCAAACAGAAAAGGCAACTGCTAATATATCTGCTCTTTAGATGCTATACCTTGTTATGTCTTTTCTACTGATCAAATAAGACATATAAACTAGGAGTAGGTTTTTCTACCATTTTCTTTACTAAAACTTCGAAAACAAATTCCACTGAGTCTGCAAGAATTACAACATATAAAGGCAGGCCAAGAAAATCAAGTAACAGTGCAAGACTGCACTGCATTCTGCATTGAAGACTGCATTAAATCTGTTGTGAATGAATAAATGTGTAATAAAGTTATCTGGAGCTTGAAGTCAAGTGCAGGGTTCTGGCCCTGCACTTCTGATTGTCTGTTAAATGGCGAGATCAGATTGGTCCATTCAGGAGAATCTGATTGGCCATTAACGAGCCATTCTCATTGGTCAACGGAGCTAGGGCTCCCAGGTTTTCATTGGTTGAATAGTTAATAAGTTGCCTATATAAGGAAGGCTGTAGCAGCCATCCAGTTCGAGCTGTTAAACCATGTAAATAAAGAGTTGAAGTTCACCGTTTCACCGGCTCGTCTCCATTATTCGCACCCATGCTCCAAACTTAACACTGGCGACGAGGATGGGATTTGGAGACGTCAGAGCTGACTGAACAACGAAGAAGATAACCGAGCACGTGGCTGAAAATGCACAATGGTGGAACCATGTCCGGCAGCATCATACCACCTGCTCTGTTCGACCCAGCGCAAGAAGACTGGGAGTCCTACATGGATCGTTTCCAAATGTTCTTGGAAACCAATAATTTGAAGGATGCCACGACCGGGAAGAAACGGGCGGAATTCCTAACGCATTGCGGGCCGACCGTATTAAAGATGGCCAAGGCCCTAACAAAACTGGCTGAATAGAAGGCTATGGACTGGGACGTCCTCGAACCCCTACTGAGGGCCCACTATGCACCGACCGTACCAACGCTCGTAAGGTGGCACGAGTTCTACCAAAGAAACCAGCGGAAAGGAGAGAGCGTTGCCGATTTCGTCGCAGACCTCCAAAACCTGGGAGGCCTCTGTGGGTTCGCCGACCTGGAAGAGGCTTTGAGAGACCGAATAGTTCTGGGATTAGATGCGCTAAACATGCAGAGTAAGCTGATGGCGAAAGGCGACATCAGCCTTGCCAATGCCATCGCTGATGCTACTGCAGCAGAAGCAACCAGGAAGTTGGCTGCCCAACTATGCCGCAACCATGCTCTGGTACACCAACCAACCAGCAACATTTCACCCAAGTCAGAAGGACAGCTTTTGACGGCCCACCACGAGGACGTCTCTTCGTCGTCAGACAGTGATGAAGAAGAGGTCCATCGACTGCAGTCCGATCGGGACCATTACCCGAAGTCCCAACACCCATGTGCTGGCTGTGGGGCCAACCATTACAGGTCCGAATGCAAATTCCGCGACGTGTTCTGCCATGAGTGCGGGAAACGAGGCCACATCGGACGGGTCTGTAGAAGGCTCCTAGGACCCAGCCAGACCTCGAAGGGGGATAACTATCACCAATCGACAGGAAACCATCCTGTAAGGCGAGAACCAGTAAACCACTCCTACAGAAACCGAACCTTAAATCACTCCACGAAGCGAGAAGAGGCTCACCAAACGATCACTATCGGTCACGCCTCTTCCTTGGATGCCAAGAAAATCCGAATTAAAGTGGCCATCAAAAACCAGCCCTGCCAAATGGAAGTCGACTTGGGATCGTCTCTCTTGATGGTTTCCTTGAAGACCCTCAAGCAACTCATCCCTACTATCCGGCACCAAGACCTCCATTCCCAAAGACTCATACTTAAAGACTATCAGGGGAATAGGATTCCAGTCGTAGGATCCACTCGAGTCCGGGTCTCGTTCAAAAACTGCACAGTNAAAAGCTAGGCGAGTACAAGGGGACCCCGATATCATTTAACCTTAATCCAAAAATAGCTCCCATCCGCCTTAAGCCTCGTCGAGTTTCATTTGCCCGAAAATCGACGAACAGCTTGATAAGTTAATAGCCCAGGGAGTGTTAGAGCCAACCGATCACTCTCCCTAGGAGACCCCAATCGTGACACCCCTTAAGACGGATGGTTCGATGAGAATTTGTGGGGACTACCGAGCCACCCTGAACCATGCCCTGCAGCAAAATGCATATCCGGTGCCGGTGGTGCAGCACCTCCTCCATTCCCTGGGGGGCGGAAACGTCTTCGCTAAACTAGACTTAGCTCAGGCATATCAGCAACTGCCAGTTGATGAAAAAACGGCACAGGTACAGACGATCGTTACGCACCGAGGTGCCTTTAAATGTACACGGCTCCAGTTCGGAGTGAGTGTAGCCCCGGGGATCTTTCAGAGCCTGATGGAAAGACTATTACAAGGGATTAAAGGCATTGTCCCCTACTTTGACGATGTGTTAATCGCTGCCCCTACTTCAAAAATTTTACGGGATCGCTTAAAATTGGTTCTCCAGAAATTCAAAGATGCAGGTCTTAAAGTGAAGAAAAATAAGTGTAAGCTGTGTACAGATCATGTCGATTTTTTAGGGTATTTAATTGACAGTTAGGGCATTCACCCTACCGATAGCAAATTGAGAGCAATAAAAAACGCTCCCAGACCCCGGAATAAGGCCGACCTCCAGGTGTTTCTAGGCCTTATCAATTTTTGTAACGTATTCCTGACGCACAAAGCGACTGTCGCTGAACCTTTACATCGTTTACTGGACAAAAAAGCAATTTGGGTATGGGGTCATAGAGAAGAGCAGGCGTTCCGTAATGTGAAAAAACTACTGACTTCGGATGCTGTACTAATGCAGTACAATGAGACCTTGCCGTTAACTATCACGTGTGATGCATCGCCTTTCGGAGTGGGCGCCATTTTGAGCCACGTATTGCCTAATGGTAGCGAAGCCCCTGTTGCCTATTTTTCAAAGACGCTTTCAAAAACTAAGCGAAATTATAGCCAGATTGATAAAGAAGCCCTTGCAATTGTGTCTGCCGTCAAAAGATTTCATGAGTACGTTTACGGCCAGGCTTTTACTTTTGTAACTGACCACAAACCTTTGCTGGGAATAATAGCGGGAGATAAGCCAATTCCCTATATATTATCTCCCAGAATGACTAGCTGGTCAGAATTCTTGGCTGCTTATAATTATCAGCTGCAATACTGCCCGGGGAAAGCCATTCCCCATGCCGATGCATTGAGCCGAGCACCACTTCCAGAGACTATCAACGACCCCGCGCCTACCGTGACAACGTTGCAGATCGAGGCACTTCGTACACCGCCATTAACCGCCCGTGATATCGTGAGAGAAACAAAACGCGACCCCGCCTTAGCACGAGTCCTCAGTTGCGTGGAACGCGGATGGCCATTGGACCAAGTACCGGATGACTTCGCACCATTCAAAAGTCAACAAACAGAGTTGTTTTCTCAAAAGGGCTGCATCATCTGGGGTGATAGAGTCGTTATCCCAGAGCGACTCCAACAAGCAGTACTGAGAACCTTGCACGATGGCCACCCCGGCATCGTGTGCATGAAAGCCCTCGCATGGAGCTACGCGTGGTGGCCAGGCATCGACAAGCAAATTGAGACTTGAGTCAAAGCTTGTCATAGATGCCAGGAAGTAAGCAACGCCCCACCAAAGGCAATCCCAACCGAGTGGGAAACACTGCGGGGACCCTGGTCCCGTATCCATCTGGACTTTGCTGGGCCGACCAAAGGCCATACCTTCTTGTTAACCGTGGACGCCTACTCGAATTGGCTTGAAATCCACTGAATGAGGAACACAACAACCGAAGTGGTCATTAAGAAACTGGAGAGACTGTTTGCAACCCACGGATTACCAGACATTCTGGTATCTGACAAAGGGCCTCAATTTACTGCGCTGTCCTTTGAACAGTACCTGGCGGACTGCGGTATTCGACATGCGCTGACTTCGCCTGCGCATCCTGCGGCCAACGGAAGGGCCGAGCGCATGGTACAATTCGTCAAGAAAATGCTTCAAAAAGTGGACTATGACAACATCGACGAAAAGATAAACCGAATCCTCTTTTTACAGCATATCACTCCTCACAGCGTCACCAACAAAACGCCCGCCGAGTTGCTAATGGGACGAAAGCTCCGCTCCCACCTCGACCGGTTACACCAAGTATACCAACCGGAGAAACCACTCGGATCCAGCGGCCGATGCCGTACCTTCCAGGTAGGCGACTCTGTATTCGCTAAAAACTTATCAGGTGACCCATTGTGGGTCGAAGCAATGGTAGTCCATGTAACCGGCCCAAGATCATACCTCGTGCAATGCCGTGATGATAAGTTATGGAAGCGCCATATCGATCAACTACGATCAAGGCTGCAGTCAGGGATCTCCGAGTCCCCTGATGACCAAACTGAGGGGGGGGGAGATACAGAGGAAGATGAACTTCAATTAGCAGAAAACCTTTTTGAAGAGAACAATAGCGGAACGGAAACACGAGAAGAGGAATCAGAGATGGGGGTGGGCTCACCTCATGGTGATACCGAAGATGTTGGTGACAACGAAAAGTCGAACTCAGAACCAGAGACACCCATTTCACCAAACAACACCCTACTTCAACAAGAGTGCAGCCAAATACCGGGTGCACAACGAAAATCAAATAGACTAACAAAACAACCATCCTACCTCAAGGACTACGTAACCGCACCCCGTAAACGGAACCCGGGGGGAAGGGGTGTTGTGAATGAATAAATGTGTAATAAAGTTATCTAGAGCTGGAAGTCAAGTGCAGGGTTCTGGCCCTGCACTTCTGATTGGCTGTTAAATGGTGAGATCAGATTGGTCCGTTCAGGAGAATCTGATTGGCCATTAACAAGCCGTTATCATTGGTCAACGGAGCTAGCGCTCCCAGGTTTTCATTGGTTGAATAGTTAATAAGTTGCCTATATAAGGAAGGCTGTAGCAGCCATCCAGTTCAAGCTGTTACACCATGTAAATAAAGAGTTGAAGTTCACCGTTTCACCGGCTCGTCTCCATTATTCGCACCCATGCTCCAAACTTAACAAAATCAATAATATGTACTTCAATTAAAAATATCCTTTAGATACAAGGAATGGTACAGGCTTCCTTTCTTATTTGTTTGTGCTCTCAAACTAGAGCCCTATTAATGTTAATTTGCCTCAAACCAGAAATCTCAAGATCTCCCCCTTGAGGAGGGTTTAGGTAATTTTGTATTATAGTGCCTATGGAGATTCTCAGTCATTCAGGTTATGGTTATCCCAAAGGTGCTTTCAAGAGGCAGCTGGACTCTCTGGTTTTTCTTTGAAGACATTTTGCTTCTCCTCCAAGAAGCTTCTTCAGCTCTGATATTATAGTGGTTATCTTCACTACTGACTATTAGGAAGTGTTAAATTCTGGGCGAAGAATGGAGGTAAAGCCAGAGTGATTTCTGACAGCTTTTTATTCAATATTGTCTGTGAGGCAACTGGAACTCCCTGGCTGACAAAGCTCCTTTTATAGGAAACTGATCAGCCAAACAACCAATCAGGAGAATGTATTTTCCCACTCCAACAGAGGACCAGACTGAGAACTTCAACTGACAACTATGTATACTACTGTATATACAATGCATAACAGGAAGCATTACACAACTGCTTTAGTACTTGTTGGAACTCAACAGACCTCGGTAGCCCCATATCTTATTCGTGAGTTCAAATCCTGATGCAGAGTTGAAGGGACAATGTATACAAAATAAAAAGAACTAAACTGGTTGTATAGTGTCTCCTAGTGCTCAGTAATGAAGATAATCATCATAATATCTGTATAAAAACTATTTTTGAGGACAGAAATTGCCCAAGTTCAGTTGCACATAGAGATAGGCAACTTTTGTTCCCCAAGATTCTTAACTTGTGTTCGAAGTTTTTTTTTAATCTAGTATAAGTTTAATTTATATTAAAAAAATACTGCTTAACAAAAATCTTACAGATAAATAGAATTATTATTTTTTTAGGATTAGTGAAATAAACATATAGACACAGCCACCATCAAAGAATTATAGATGTAAACTTTTCTGGAAAAAAAAGATTATTGCAAAGTTGGATAGTTTTCATCCATTATACTATCGGTATGTTTTTAGGTATGAAACCTAGTTCAGAGAAATAAACCTTTTCTTATTCATATTATGATTCAATGTAGAAAGACATCTCTGCTGAGGATAAAGGATTCTTCTTTCCACGTTCTTCACTTTTTCAAGTTTTTGTGGGCTTTGTTTATAAATTGTGCATATATCTATAAAACTTTATTAACAAGAGAGGGCTCTTTACCACTGCAAGAAGTAACAGTATATATCAGAATATATTAAATATGTATTAGTCAAATTCATGTAAATAATGCTACAATGGTTATTTTCCACAATGTTGTGTGTATTTGTCCTATACTCTTTTATGCTGGTAGTGAGAAAATATCACTGCCCTTTCCTCATATCTTGCTACTGGTCTATCAGTATACATCTGGGCAGCTATACAAAAACAAGAATGCGAAACCAAATTGGTCTGATCCAGTAAGGCTTTTCTTAAATTCTTCTCCAACAGCATCTCTTTTTATATTCTTCTTATGTCCATCTCTTAGGTTACTGCCTCATGTCTGGATGCAATCTTTTCATTTTTGATGCTGAAATGATATTAAACATCTGGGACAGGGGTCTCAAACTCACGTCATCATGTGACATATTGGGACTTTTTTCCACTTCACTAAACTGAGTGTGGGTGCGGCCAGCTTGTGACGCATCCAGCCCATGGGCCAGGAGTTTGACAGCCCTGATCTAGGAAGAACAGGAAGCAAGTTGGTTGTGCAAACTATATGGGTTTTCTGCATGTAAGATTTCTTCTGAAAGGCTAGAAAATCTCTAGGAAAATACTGAGAAACTCATATTTTGAAACTAATCTTCTGGATTAATCTTGTAAATGTGTAAAATATCAGCTTTGTTATTAGCTTTGGCTTTCTTCCTTTTGACCATCTGCTTTATTATGACTACTGTATCATTGACTAAAGTAACTACTGTATAGATCAACAAGACTATTATGGCTGACCTCCTATTTCAGTATTGGTCAAAGGGAAATTAAGAGAGATTATATTTAGAAAAGTAAGACTGAAATATACAATTGCATTTACACCTGGCATCAGTGATGAGATTATATATGCAATCATGTGAGGATATGATCCAAGTAGTATTTGTTTCTTGTAATGGCATATTAGGATACAATGAGGAAAAATTCCTTATGTCTTTCTTTATCATCTGCAAATGAGCTAGACAAAATAAAAGAAGTGGGGTCAGAAAGCTAAATGAGAAACAACACCATTTGATTTATTTCAGTTACATTAATAAGAACAGCCAAATTTTCCAGGGAATTGAAAAAGAGCAGGAAGGTACAACAGTTTGAAATTCTACATACAGTAAATAAACTAATTAATTTTGTGAGGGGGGTAGAGATGGAAGGCAAATTCCTCCCTATGCTCCTCTTCATATAATTCTGTTACAAGTTTATACCTAATTACCACATTTATGTGATCAAATTATTATAGGTTCATTCTTAGGATAAATACACTTGTAATAAATTGTGATTTTTCTCGCATTTATACTCATTGTGTCAAAGAATCCTTAAGACTTCATCTTAACCAAGTAATGTGCCTTGAAATAAATGAATATCCCAGGATAATTCTGCTAAAGCAATTTGGACGAAGCTGAAAATATGTACCACAGGCATGCGACACCTCCCCACAACCAACCAAAGAAATTGGACCACAAATTTCTCTTCCTGACACAGCAGGCTTGTTTCTCCTGTCCCGTTCTTAACAATTCTTTAACTATTAAAATGGGTGTTGCTGTTGTTTTTTCTGGAGGTTGATAGAACTATAATTCCTAAGTCTCAGAAACTTGTGTTATTTTCACAACACAAATGTAATTCAGTCAAGGATTGGTTCCTCAGGATCTCAGGGCAAATTGGTTTTGGTTCTGTCTTTAGTGTTTTGCCTTTTCTTGAAGAATATCTTGGCTCCTGAAGTGGGAAGTACTTTAGATTTGGAAAAATTCCACTGCAACACTATAGCTTTTCAAAACATTATGTTCTATATAGCTTAGCCTTTTTCCTATTTAAAGATTTGAACTCCTGCCTGAGCTTTTCCTCAGATCAGAAATAGTCATTGGGTATAGAGCTGTATTCATATATTCATCAAAGCCAAATATTTTGAATAGTATTTTTTTAAAAAATGGTGGAGATGAATTTGTCTTGATCTTTTTCAGGAAACCATAGTCTCAATCAATAAGAATATACTAGAGTGGCAAGCTTTTCCAGTATGAGACGACTGAAGGGAACAATTAGTATGGAAAGAAAATGACAGGTCATCTTTATTTCATAGAGATGAAGAGGACATTATTTAGACCCCCCTGAAATAGTGCCTATTCAAAATATCATTCTAGAACTTCAATAAATAGCCAACAATACAATGAAAGTTATTCCTGTGAAGGACACCAGTACCAGCTATTGTTCTTACTTAAAGTCCAAATCATACAATAATCTCTCAGAATATTGGTCCAATACAAAGCTTGATAATTAATCCCAAAATGCAGCTACCAAAGCACTTATTGTCACCATTAAGCATCTGTTCTTAATTAATGATCTTATCAGCCGATGAATGAATTTTAATATTCAGAAATGATAACCTACTTCTCTGATAAAACCAAATTCAAAACTACCAATGGATAGGATAATAAGGTTTTTCTCTAGCTTTCCCCCCACCTTTACTTGGAGAATGCTTATAATTACAGCAGAAACTATGGGATTGCAAGCATAACAATATTTAGAAAAAACTTTCTGCCACAATGAAAAATTCACAGTTAATTAAATGTTATCAGCTTCTGTAATAAATTTAGGTTCTTTTCCTTTAATCAATAAAACACATTGCTAATATTTCCTCTTTAGAAATCAAATAAATATGCTTGTTTTTTACTTTGCTCTCCATTTATCCCTTTACCTTATATTAAAGTTGTTTTGTTTTTGTTTTTTTGAAAAGAATTTTATTGATTTTTTACAAACAAACAAGACAAACAAAACATTAAAACACCAACTCTCTTATGTACATACAGTGTGTCATCAGTTTTGTGCATTCATTTTGTAGTCTCAATTACAATTATGTTACATAACAACTCATATTGTCAATCCAAACTT
>BHEV01038980.1:0-25167 GCA_004319985.1 Emydocephalus ijimae | reverse complement strand
ATGTTTTGTTTGTCTTGTTTGTTTGTAGAAAATTAATAAAATTCTTTTCAAAAAAAAAAAAAAAGACTGCCTTCAAAACAGGCAGAAAAATAGCATCCATCCTAAGAAACCCCAAAGATAAAATTGACCTGGAAAACCAAGGCATATACGAAGTCCCCTGTGCATCATGCCCGGCCACATACATTGGACAGACCAATAGAAGAATAAGTACCCACCTGGATGAACACAAAAATGCAGTCAAAAAGCTGGAACGCACTTCCTCATTAATCCAACACATGAAAGCCACAGGTCATAGCATCAACTTCAATGGCACCAAAAACCTAGCCACTATTGAAAACCCCAGCCACAGAATTATCAGAGAAGCCATAGAGATTGAAAAAAGACCTGAAAGCATGAATAGAAGAGATGATTCCACCAGACTGTCAATTATTTGGAAGCCTGCACTCACAAACAAAAAAATCTCCACACCACTAGCCAGGCAAACACCCGGGCACAAACAGATCCTCCCTGATACCTCCAGCTCAAACACACCCCAACCAGGCACCCAGATGAAACCTAGCTTCCTAATAAATGATAGCCATCCATTTACTCGGAGCCAAGCTGCACTAAAAGCCTCCAATACAGGAACACAATGTTGCCAGCCAATCAAGACAAAAAACAGCCACAAAACAGACAGAAGATATTAGAAACACCAATCAAGCAGAACACAGCAAACTCCAAGACAACAGACCAAGACTCTCAACCAATCTTACCAAATAGACAAATTAAAAATAATACCAGAATGGTATTGAATATAATAGAATATTATGAAGCAAACCAAGGAAAACTATTGGCAATGGTCTTCCTCGATGCACAAAAGGCATTTGACAATGTTAATTCGCAGTTCACAATACAACAATTAAAAAGCATGTACTTTGGCAGTAAATTTATTAAATTGATTTCGACAATTTATACAACACAGACGGCCAGTGTAATTATGAACGGTGACAGAACGGAAACATTCAAGATCAACAAGGGAGTAAGGCAGGGATGCCCACTGTCACCCCTTCTCTTTATTCTTACCTTAGAAAACTTATTGGAAAATGTTAGGAAAAATCTAGAAATCAAAGGGGTTTTAATTAAAAAGGAGCATTATAGGGTACAGGCATTTGCCGATGATATAGTAAATTTTTTTGGAAGATCCAGAGGATACGGGAGTAAAATTAATAAAGGAAATAGAGGAATTTGGCAAGGTCACAGGCCTTAAGATTGATAAAAACAAAACAAAATTATTGACTAAAAATTTAAAAGATCAGCAAAAAAAAAAAAAGAATTAGAAGGAAAATTGGGAATGCAAAGTGTGAAAAAGTTAAAATATTTAGGCATTTGAGGCTAACAGCAAGATGCTCTTCAATCAAAAAAGATAACTATGACAAATTAATAATACAAATCAAAAAAGAATTGGAAATGTGGGGGAAATTACAGCTATCACGACTGGGGAAAATTGTGGCAATTAAAATGTCTAACCTACCATAAATGCTATATCTTTTTCAAACGGTACCAATAAGATTGGATAAAACCTTTTTTAGAGAATTATATCGAATAATAAGTAAATTTGTTTGGGATGGGAAAAAAGCTAGGATAAAAATGAAATTGTTACAGGACAAAAGAGAAAGGGGTGGCTTTGGACTCCCTGATTGGGAAATGTATTATCAGGCTGTGGCTATGGTATGGATTAACAATTGGATCAACCTGGAAAATAGAAGAGTATTGTCGATAGAGGGTCACGACTTGCAGAGAGGGTGGCATAGTTTCCTATGGGATGGGAAATGTAAACCGCATGCATATTTTCATAGACACATGATTAGAGATTCATTAATTCAGACATGGAACAAGATTAAAAAGAATCATTATATTAAAATACCGAACTGGCTGTCAACTATGGAAGCACAAATCTACCCAAATGCAATGGATCTGGGGGAAAAGAGGAATTACAAAGACCTATTAGACACACAAGGAAGATTAAAAATGAGACAAGAATTACAGCAATAAAATATAAAGGTAGATTGGTGGCCATGCATGCAAATTCAGGCGAGATATCAGAAGGACAAAGAACAATTTGGTTTCTGTGTGGAAAAGCATCAATTAGATAAAATTCTACAAGAAATGGAAAAGAAAATGATTTCAAGAATATATAACTTTCTACTAGATTTTAAAATGGAAGTGGAGGTGGTCAAAGAGACGATGGTGGTATGGACGAAAAATGTTGGCCATAATATAGATCTGGAAAATTAGGAGAGAATGTGGGGATCAAATTACAAACTAATTACATCCACAGCATACAAGGAAAATCAATACAAAATGTTCTACAGATGGTACCTTCCTCCCGCTAGATTGGCAAACATGTTTAACTCAGACCAAAATTGTTGGAAATGTGGAAAAGAAAAAGGCATTTATTTTCATACCTGGTGGACATGCCAGGAAGTGAAAAAATATTGGAATACAATTAGACAATGGATAGAAGAAATCACGAATCAGAAAAATGAATTTAATCCAGAAACTTTTTTATTAGGTATAATAACACAAAAATGCAATAAAACAGATAGATATATTATGTTACATATATTAACAGCTGCAAGGATTTCATACGCATAACTCTGGAAGGAAAAAAGGGTTCCTCCACATCAGAAGGCATGGTTATAAAAAAATAATAGATTGTATAGAGATGGACAGGCTAATGATGAAAATAAAAGACAGAGAAGATTCAATTTATTATAGGGCCTGGGATGCCTGGCATGAGTGGTTTAGAAATAAAAAGAAAATAAAATGGCAATGAGGAAAAGAATGAGGGAATATGTAATGATACCATGGAGAAGATTGAGATGTAAGGATAAAAGATATTGATTTATAGTAAGAGTAAGATGTAATGGTAAAGGAATAAGTAAATACATATACTGAAAAATGTGAGGAGATGCAAAAGATGTCTTGATGTTGATAACAATGTATTAAGTTTTATTTTATGTTTTTAAAATTTGGAAACTTAATAAAATTTTATTTTTAAAAAAGAAATAAATAAGCCCTGCTGGCAAATATTTTACATTATTTACTATAAACAATTTAGGCAATTGAAACAATATTTTTTCAATTAAAACTATCATTTTGAAAACACATAAATTCTAAAAAAAAGTACATTAACACTTTCCAGTGAAGCTAGTCTTTGATATATAACCAGTCCTTAAAGAGGCCAATTCCTTAAAGAGGCCAATTTCTAGAAATGACAACCAGAATTCTGATAAACTTTAGCAGATTTCATAGTCCTCTTCTCTTCATCCTCAGTGTAGAAAATCAAGCCTGGCAGAAGACTTACTTAGAATAACTTTATTGTCACTTCGAATGTACACTAATCGGCATACATTAAAATTTCGTTGCAAACAAAGTTTTGTTAGAACTTTGGAGAGTTCAGTGTAGAACATTTGAATCTCAAGCTCAGTTTAAATGAGGAACTGTTAACTCCAACACTCCTTCGGGGTCTAGAGAGGGCTTAACAATTCTGAAGATTTAGGACCAGATTTTTTAGCTCTGTGCTTGGTTTCTGTTCTGTCTAGACTAGAACTCCATGAGTTTTCTGAATCCTGAGCCTCCCACTGTATATGGCTAAGAGAAACCATGGAAGAGTTTAAAATTGAACTTATGATGATTACAAAGCTCTATCTTCATATTAAGAGGATATAGAACTCAATGTCCTTGCTCCATCATGCATTAAATCCATAGACTCTGAGGACACCAGGCTTTTCTTGTGTCTTGGATATTCCAAGGTGATCACTGAGAGATATTTTCTCACTCTGAAAACCGCATTAGTTAAATTTCCTCCGGTCAGAAATCACCTACATGTTCTACCCTTTAGTTCATTTCTTAAGATTCTAGTAGTCCAAAAGACTCTGTGTTTTTCATTCAGATTCCCTCAGCTCTGGATATTTCTGCTGTTTATGCTTCATTGACATAGTTACTATTGAATCACATGTTTTCCTCTGATGCAGTAGGAATGAAAACCAACTTATCAGGTGAAGTTAGAAACTTATGGGGTTGCAGTTCTTGAAATCCACCCAGCTGGGAATACTAATAGCCATAAAGCTCCAAGCTCATAAAATACTAACATCATAACTGTCAAATGTAAAATCAAGCAGGAGTTTAATAATGTCACTTATGAGTCTGGGAAGTAATTGCTGGTTATATCCTCTGGTTTCCTTCACTGCTCTTTCTTGTGAGTGTCTGTTTTATCACAACTATAAAGGGCATGGAAAGTTTGCTATGGCATATAACTTTGGACACAATAGGAAGTCATTTCACTCTAAAAAAAATTTAGGAGTCTTTTAAGTAAACATCCTATGTACTAAATCCAGAAGACTACACAAAGAGCAAAACAAATAACATTAATCATTGTAAAGGTTACTTTAATGTGTTGTTATTATACTGAGATTTCATGAAGTAGCCTGTTATTTATTTGTGTTAGAAAAGCAAAGAAAGGAAAACACATTTTGAGAATTGTATTTTTGCACTACATCTGCGCATGTGTGTGTGTGTATTTCTTATATAGATTAAGAAACATTTTACAAATGTTTAATTCCCTGATAATATATTGTCTGTGGACCATGATAGTGTGCTAGGCTTATAGTCTCCATTTTTTTTCTTGAGCTAAAATTCTTTACCTGGAGTTTCTCAAATTGTAAAAGAGGTACCCATATGAGAAATTGTGTGTAGACTAATGTTTCCTGAGATTTGTGAGCAAAGCAGTTCTGTATTTTGTGTTTCCTATTCCAACTTGCACAATAATAATGGAGCACTTCCTGGTGGCTTCCACGGGACCAGTAGAATATGCAAAATCAGCCTTGAAATAGAATTTATGGCTATTGGGCAGTCAGACATGTATTATAATTAGGTTATTTCCCAGCCCTGGAAAGAAATTGGCCATTGGCAAGAAACCACAATATCAGGAGACAAATGCCAAGAAGCTTGCCAAGGGAAGTGCTGTTGGTTATTGACCCATGAGCACAGAAGTTAGATGTTAGTCTGCCATCTGGAACATTTGCAAGATTATATTAGATTTACATATCAGAGAAGAGTAAAAAATTATTTAATCCTATTCATTCCTTTAACAAGATTAGCTGTCTTATCTCCACCAACACCTATTTAAGGTTGATTTAACAGAATAACCTAGTTGGAAGGAATCTTGGAGGTCTTCTAATATGAAATCCTGCTCAAGCAGGACACCCTACCATTCTCATTTTCTCTCTCCCTCTCCTCCTATCAATTAATCAATCAATCAATATCTATCTATCTATCTATCTATCTATCTATCTATCTATCTATCTATCTATCTATCTATCTATCTATCTATCTATCTATCTATCATCATCTGTCTAATCTCTATCACATGGAATACACACAATAGCCTTGTTAATATCGTGTTCCACCTGCTTTTTATTTAAAGAATTCAAATGAAAGTAGAAATGCAGTAAGAATATATTACAGTTTTTAATGCCTCTGAATGTTCCATATTTGGCTTGTTTCAGATCATCAGTTTAACAAACTTTCTGGCAGTGAGAGAAATCTGCCAAATGCAGCCACAAATGAGCGGCTATAATTTTTGTCAGATTTTTTTTTAATGCTGTTTTGGAATTTACATGGCTTACCCTCTCAGTACTAAGGTGATATGCAATTCGGCATAGAGTATTTTTCTCCTTAATGGTACATTGCTATAACTAAGTAAACTTGCTGCTAAAAGTTGGACTAAAGATTTTATCATTTGCAGCAATCCATTGTTTATAGCAAAGTGTTCCTGCAGAACAGTGCATACCTAGTTTTATTTTTAAGCTTAAGGCTTCACCTGTACACTATTTATATTATATTTTGTAGCCTAGTATTTACCTCTTTAATTGCTGCTGCCATTCTGTAGTTCAGAAGATACCTTCTCAGTGGTATATTCATGTAATTCTCAATAAGCTTTGTGTTTTGTGTGTATTATTGCATGCCACTATTTTCATGCTGTAGAGATTTGGAGATGAACTTCTATAAAGCTCCATGAAATGAGGCTCGGTGGCGCAGTGGTTAGAGTGCAGTACTGCAAACTACTACTGCTGACAGCCAGCCGCCTGCAATTTGGTTGATCAAATCCCACCAGGCTCAAGGTTGACTCAGGCTTCCATCCTTCCGAGGTGGGTAAAATGAGGACCCAAGTTGCTGGGGGCAATATGCTGACTCTGTAAACCGCTTAGAGAGGGCTGTAAAGCACTATAAAGCGGTATATAAATCTAAATGCTATTGCTATGCTACATGTACTGGATTTCCACTTATCGGTTGTTGGCTGTGTCTCTGATCTATTTGATGGATGTGCTACAGAGGTGGTATTCACCAGATTATGACCAGTTCTGGAGAAGCGGTAGTGGAAATTTTGAGTAGTTTGGAGAACCGGCACATGCCACCTCTGACTGGAGATTTTACAGTATCCTTTCCCTGCCACGCCCACCAAGCCACACCCACAGAACTGGTAGTAAAAAAATTTGAATCCCACCACTGATGTGGTAGTGATGTAAGTGGTTCTCTCACACTGCCCTATATTTATGTATGTAGGAGCCTGGTGACACAGTGTCTAAAATGCAGTATTGCAGGTAATTTTTTTCCCCCCCAGCCTGGAGTTCAATCCTGATGGGGCTCAAGATTGACTCATTTATTTACTTATTTATTTGATTTGTCAATCGCTTACAAGATAATAGGTATAAGGATAAACTTAGTTATGAATACAAGAAATGAGTACATATAAGAAAAATAAAAGAAACAATAGGACAGGGACAGTGGGCACTACAGCCGTCTCTCTTTCCAAGGCCATTATAAAGTGATATGGAAGAGTCTATAAGCTTAAATGCTATAGCTATTGGTATTACTATTGCTATTGTGCTGAAAGTTTTGAAGAAAAGATTGTATTTAACAAGCCTGTATGAACATATAAAATTTTGAGTCAAAGATTTGAGTCAATATTAACATGATTTGCCAACTAATGAATAGAATAGTTCATTAATTGATTAATCTTGGGAACTTTATCAATAAAAGAAAAATAAAATCCAATTCCAAGATAAAAGAGATTAGAGGTAATACAGTGATAAAATGCCTAGGCGATGATACAAGGACTCAGCAATCAGGTAAGTGAATCTCTTTTGCAAGGTACCACAATTTGTTTGATGTATTGTTTCCTCAACTTTCTTAATTTAAAAACTTTGCAGTTCTGCTTACAATACATACTTAAGGGCACAGGAAGAAATAAGGTAATCTATAATTCAGCTCCCAGTTGGCTGTTCTTTCCAATAGGAATGATAAGTATCTAAGCTTGAAGAGAGCGTATAATTGACAGCTGAAGAAAACATGAAAAATATTTTCAATGGCTGGAGTACTGCTTATGCAAGTCTTCTCATGGCATGGTAGCTGATGGAAACAGCCATATATGGCCAGGGAACCCAATAATTCAAATTTTGCTCTAGACTAGGCTCTTCTTAAAATTTGTGACAAAGTCATTAGCAGGCATTTTTCAGATTGAAAAATGGTTTTTTTTCTTAAACAACCAACTTCAAGATTTTAGTCAATAGCTCCATTCTAAACTAATGATTTTTGTTACTTTGACCAACTCTTGTCAGACTGCTTAAGGGAATTTTGCTGGGTTTTTTTTTTTTTTGGAGGGGGGGGGCTGTTGTTTAGATCTCAGTTGTCTTGTCAGACTTTGTTTAAATAAGACCTTTTAGAGGAGGAGAGAGAGAAAGAGTAACTAATATTTATTTTCTTCTTCCTTGCTCTTCCCTTGAAATCATTATGATGCATTTGTTAAAGTGCTGGTCTAGACACAGTGAATTAGGCATGGAAACTGCTGGATATTTTCTAGCCAATCATTCCCTTTTAGGCTTAGACCTAGAAAGGTGAAAAATATATGTAAAGCAATCCACACTTAACTATGGTTAATTAGACCTTCATTCTGCAATGAATTTATCCAGGTTACTAATCTGTGTGGTCTCTCTGTCTTGCTGTCTTGCTGTCTGTCTGTCTGTATAATATTCCTTTTCTGATTTGTACTATAGTGACTATTAAGCAGCTTATTCAATTCGTCTGGAATTCTTCAGCTTATTCCGCCCCTATTTTGCTCATCAACTCTCCCACCAAAAAAATCCCACACACGTTTACATAAAAAAACATAAATGTTTTTATTCTGATTCTCTTATTTTATTTTTGCTTGTATCTCAGTCTTGTTTTGTACCAAGAGTCTCCATTTTCATTTTGCAAAGGGGCATCTAAAACAGCGCACTCATTTTTAAACTTGCGTGTGATACTTACTATGTGTTATAGGATAACATAAATAACATACACCTCTCATAAAAGCAGCACATAGTGCAACATTCCAAGAATAGACTGATCTTGTCAATGATGCACACTCAGAAAAGCAAATGGTCAGAAGTTGGATAACTTTTCCATCTTTAGGAAGAGCTTATTTTTAAGGATGTTTGGAAGTTTTTATTTTTAAGTTGAAAGAGGATGCTTTAGTTCAGCAGAGCTTCTCTAAAGACTCTTTGCTGGATAATTTAGAAGCTGCTATATTAATCCTTTCTTCCTCCCTTCCCTACCTGCCTGCAGAGAATATTTTAAATTTTTTTATTTCAATAAACCCTTTGGACCTAATCATCTGATATTTTCCATAGTTAGCACTTAAAAAAAAAACGCAGTAGCATTCTTGCTATTTTTATCCTGTTTTGCCAATAAAAATATGAAGCAGCTAAAGGTGCTTTAAATGCTTTCCCATTATGGGGGGTTGCCTGAACCATTTTTCAGATGGAATTTCAAATAAGAGGGAATTGGCTATTCTTGCTTTTGAATCTTGAATCTCAAAATCAATTTTAATCTTTCTGTGAATGAATCTTGAATCCAAATCAGATCAAAGCTGTTTCTATTTTGTTTCTATTTTATCATTTTGTTTATTTATTTGACTTGGGAGTCAAATTTACCAGCTTGCCAGTGTGTGTGTGTGAACTGCATTCTGGATATTTTAATAATTACAAAAAAAGAAATCCTAGAACAGCTAAACCATTCCATTCTGAAAAAAACGAAACAATAGCATATTTCAAATGACCTTTTAAAAACAATATCTCCAGACTCCATTAAAAACTTGATTCATTTCATGTATTTCCTGTTATGTATTAGATGTTGGTTAATCAAATGAAAAACAGCAGATTCAATGTATGAGATATGTTCAACATAACTCCTTGCTCACAAGTGAATGCTTGACAATATTACATAATAGCAGTAGTTGATAAAATATGTATAGTAGTAAGAGTCTACAATGTTATGTCCTGAGCATGGGCGCAAGGAACGGAGACGAGGCATCGAACTGTGACTTCAACTCTTTATTAGTAATTTCAGAACAGAGCAAAATACTTGGGCAGCAGCAGCTCTTTTATAGAGCTGGCTGCTGTCACAATAACCAATGATTTGAGTTTACTGCTCTAACAAGCGTCCAATCAGAGAGACCCGCTGTCAGCCAATCAGATCAGCCAGAAACGACCAATCACGACTCGCTATTCGTGGGCCAATGAGAAGTGCAGGATGACGAGCCTGCTGTTAAAGTAAAGCTATTAGGGTTGTTACTGGACGCATTAGATTAGTCCTTAACATACAACATCCACATTTTCTAAATTAATGCATGTTCTTACTTTATTTGATAAATTGCCTGTTTCACATATTGAACAAGTGTGCCTATTCCTGTTTTTAATGCTCTGCTAGTGGTTTTAAACAAGGAATGAAGCCAAACATTCTGCAGCATCAAAGTTCTTTATTAACCAAAGTTTGCTATCTGGCCCTAGAGAGCATCATCAGTAATGCCAGCAAAAATCGATAGGCAATGCATGGTGCTTGTAGATCCAGAAACCAAGAGATCCTGAAAAGTAACATTCCCTAAGGCTAAGCTTTGATGCCTTGAAGTGATTTGCAAGAACTTTACACGGGACTCAAAAGGACACTGCAACCAAACAAGAACAAAAGAGATCTTCCACATCTAAACAAGCCAAGTCGGCAGGTCTTGATAACACTGCTGTGATCTTCTCTTTTGCTTGTCAACTTTGAAGAAGGGAAAGGAACAGTTTGTTTCTTCGGCAGCTGTGATCATATTTGAAGGGTACTTACAGCTCAAGAGTTTTGTTAAAACAATGAATTTGTGTGCATCTCTCTCTCTCTGTGTGTGATTAGAGTAAAAAAACCCTGCATTCATATTTCTAAATTTGAGATTCCTCCTGCAATTTTACAAAGCGTGTGCACAGAATATGTTTTTTAAATTATACAACATTTACAATATGTTCTCTAAATCTTTTGAAAATTTGAATTTGCTCCCAGGCCTGGTATGAGAGGATGGTTTCTGAGCCTTTATTGTATTGTTTCATTAGGGGGCAGGATGCTATATTTTCCTGGTGCTTTATTATTTCGTATAATGACTTTTAATCCCTAAATTGCCTAGAGTCTTTTGGAACTGGACAGCCTTTAAGCCTTGGTTTGTTGCAGAGTCACTCAGATATTCAAACCAGATTTGGCAATTTTGTATGTGCAGGACCTGTGATAGGCTGATGTGGATTTTTGATGAAGTTACAGATATTGTCACAGGATGTTAGCTGCTCCGAGTAAAGCTTTTTTGAAATTGACTGAAAAAACATGTCAAGGAAGCCCTCAGAACTTGTGGTTATCCCAAGTGGGTTTTCATCAAATCCAAAAAAAGACCCAGCAGGAGTTCCTTCATAACAGACAAAGAAGAGAACAACAAATGAAGCAATGTTGCCATTCCATATGTTGCAGGAATATCTGAAAAGCTCAGGAGGATTTTCAATCAACACAATATATCTACCTGACTTACGTTGTTCAACCTGCCTTCGCTCGGATTCTGGTTCTGGTGGTTCGTTTAACGGTGACCTGGCTTCACTGCTGGGCAACCCTGGAGGTGTCCCGGGGCTACCCTCAACATTTCTGTCATCTGGATTTTCTGGACTCGCTGATCCCGCTCGGCTGCTATTGCCTGGAGACACAACCAACTGCCACGGCTCCTCCTCAGCAGGTAATATGCTGGGCTTGCTTGTTCAGTCTGTGGGTTTGCGAGGATTGGGCCAGGTGTTAGTTCATTTTCAAAATCCTCGGCTTCCCTTCCCCCTCTGGTTCCGAGTTCAGAATTTGTGGAGGGGGTAGTTGTCAGCCTGGAACGCAGCTGGTCGATGTGGCATTTCCACAATCTTCCATCTGTGGTTTCTAATCGGTAGGAATGGGGACCGGTAAGTTGTGTTATATTGGCAGGGACCCACAAGGGGTCACCTGTAAAGTTCTTTGTGAATATGAGGTCTCCTACCTTAAACGTGTGATGTTTGCTGCTGGAACCCAGGGGCTTTTCTGGGGTGTATGCAGGATGTATTCGGTCTAGGTGCGACCTAAGTTTCTGGCCCATCAGGAGTTCGGCTGGGCTTTTGTTTGTGGTGCTGCTCGGTGTAATATGTTGGAGAAGGAGCATCCTGGTGACTCTGTCATGGATGTTTCCTTGGTCCATTTTGTGCAGGGTTGCTTTAGTGAACTGAACCATTTGTTCAGCCCTGCCATTGGTGAGCAGGTGATGTTAAGGCAGGTGTATCCCCTGGTCTGCTAGGTATTGTTCAAATGCCAGGGCGGTAAACTGTGGGCCATTGTCAGAAACCAAGACATCTGGAAATCCGTGCGTTGCAAACAGTCTGTTTAGTTTTTTGATGACTGCTTCAGTGGTGGTGGTCTTCATCTTGTTCACCTTGAGCCAATTCGAGTATGCGTCCACTGTTATTGGGAAGGTATGCCCTTTTGTAGGTCCCGCAAAATCGATGTGGATGCGGGACCCCTGGGCGTTTCCCATTCCATTGGTGGTGCTTTTGGTGGAGCTGAATGTGATTCTTGGCATTTGCTACAGGTGGCAACCCAGGCTTCGATTTGTTTGTCCATACCTGGCCACCAGGCGAAGCTCCTTGCCAGCGCTTTCATCCGCACGATGCCCGGGTGTCCATCGTGTAGCATTTCAGGACTCTGTGTTGTAGCTTTTCAGGAATGGCTACTCGGTTTCCCCACAATACGCACCCTTTTTGGGAAAACAGTTCTGTTTGTCTGTTTTTGAAGGGTTTGAACTTGTCGTTGGGTTCGATTTCTGGCCATCCCCTCTCCACCCAGCTGAGGACCCGCGACAAACAAGGATCTTTTTTTGTTTCCAACGCGATGTCTTGTGCAGTTAGTGGAGGTGAGGGAAGCATTTCAATTTGTAGCGTGGATACCGTAGGAGCTGGATCGTCCAGGAAATCAGGCAATGGCGAATGGCTTAAGGCATCAGCATGGGGAATGGCTTTTCCCGGGCGATGTGTTAACAGAGAGTCATAGATGGCTAAGAACTCTGACCATCGTGTCATTCTTGGTGATAGAATGTGGGGAGTTGGTTTATCCCCTGCCAAAATGCCAAGCAACGGCTTGTGGTCTGTTATTATAGAAAATGATCTTCCATACATGTATTCGTGGAACCTTTTAATGGTGGATACAATAGCAAGGGCTTCTTTATCTAACTGACTATAGTTTCTTTCAGTTTTAGACAAGGTTCTTGAAAAGAATGCAATGGGTGCCTCTGTACCATTTGGTAGAACGTGGCTCAGTATAGCTCCTACTCCAAAGGGTGCGGCATCACAAGTCACAGTCAAGGGTAGTGTCTCATTATATTGGATTAACACTGCATCTGATGTTAAAAGATCTTTGACTTGCTGGAAAGCGTACTCCTCTCGATGTCCCCAAACCCAGGAAGCCTTCTTGTCGAGGAGCCTGTGCAGGTGTTCAGCAACAGTCGCCTTCTGGGGTAGGAAGATGTTATAAAAGTTAATAAGGCCCAGGAAGGCTTGGAGGTCTGTCTTGTTTCTAGGTCTTGGAGCATTTTTAATAGCTGCCAATTTCTTTTCGGTCAGGTGAATATCTTGCTTGTCAAGAAGGTAGCCAAGAAATTCAACCCTCTCAGTGCATAATTGGCACTTTTCCCTTTTTACTTTGAGTCCTGCGTCTTGGAATTTTTGCAGGACAGTTCTTAGACAATTTTCTAATTGACTTCATGTTGGGGCGGCTATTAATACATCACCGAAATACAGTACAACTCCTTTTATGCCTTGCAGCAACCTTTCCATCAAGCTTTGGAAAATGCCCAGTGCTACGCTTACTCCAAATTTGGAGTCTATTACATTTGAATGCACCCCTGTGCATGACTGTGGTTTGGGCTTCTGCGGTCTTTGCGTCGACTGGCAGCTGCTGATACACTTGGGCTAGGTCAAGCTTCGTGAATACTTTTCCGCCCCCAAGCGAGTGAAGAAGGTGCTGTACCACGGGTACAGGATATGCGCTCTGTTGAAGCGCGTGATTCAGGGTGGCCTTGCAATCCCCACAGATTCTCAAAGATCCATCAGGTTTTATGGGGGTTACAATTGGGCGTGGTCGATGGGGGTTACAATTGGGTGTGGCCGATGGGTTCTAACACACCCTGTGCTATTAATTTGTCCAATTGCTCGTCAATTTTTGGTTTGAGAGCAAATGGTACTTGGCGTGGCTTAAGACAGATGGGTGCGATGTCAGGGCAGAGATTAAATGAAATGGGGGACCCCTTGTACTTGCCTAATTGCTCGGAGAAGACTTCTTGAAAGTCCCAGATGAGGGCCGCCTCCCAGTCTTCTCTTATGGTCTGGTTGATGCCTGCCAATTCGATTCCTAATGGCGCGAACCACTGTAATCCCAACAAGCTGGGTCGGTCTCTGTCAACGACGGTGAGAGGTAGAGTTGCGGTGTGGTCTTTAAATGAGACCTGGACATGACTAGAACCAGCAACCAGGATTCGATTGCCTTGGTAGTCTTTTAATATAAGTCTCTGGGTGCTGAGGTCCTGACGGCGGATGTCAGCGATCAGTTGCTTGAGAGTTTTCCAGGAGACCATGGATAAGGAAGACCCGGAGTCGACTTCCATGATGCACGGTCTGTCTTCAATGGTGACCTTTACCTGGATTTTTTTCTCATCCACTGATGAGGCGTGGCCGATGATGATGGTCTGATGTGCCTCCTCTCGTCTGGTAGAGGGAGAAGGTGTTTGGTTTCTGTTGTCCTGGCTCCACTAGTGGTTAGGGCGGTCCCAGTTTGAAGGGTGGTTGCCTGTTGTCTGCTGGAAATTTGCTTTGTTCCTCTTGGGGCTAGATCCTTGTTTGCTTCTGCAGACCTTGGCGATGTGGCCCCTTTTATCACAGGAATGACAGATGGCATCTAGGAATCTGCAGTCTGCTCGAGGGTGGTTTCCTCCGCATCCAGCACATTGAAAACTGGTTCTATGACCTCGCTGGTCTCGCTCTGATCTGAGTCTGTTGACTTCTTCCTCTTCACTTTCTGACGAGGATTCGATGTCTTCATGGTGGGCTGTTGACGTGTATCTCTCTGAGGGCGTTGCGATGTCACTGGGGAGTTAGCAGTTTGTTCCATTCGCTCGGCGCATTCGGGCTGCTGACTTCCTGGTTGCTTCTGCTGCAGTAGCATCCGCTATGGCATCTGCGAGGGCGATGTCTCCCTTTGCCATAATCTTGCTTTGAACGGTGAGGTCTCTTAGACCTAGGACAATACGATTTCTCATGGCTTCTTCCAGATTTGCGAAGCCACATAAACCTCCCAGATTCCTTAGATCAGTGACAAAGTCCCCGATGCTTTCGCTTTCCCATTGGTCCCTCTGGTAAAACTCATGTCTTCTGAAGAGGGTTGGGACTGCTGGGGCGTAATGAGCCCGGAGAATGGGAGTGAGGGTGTCCCAGTCCATAGTTTTGACTTCAGCTGGTTTCGCTAGAGCCTTTGCCATTTTGAAAACGGCAGGTCCGCTGTGCGTTAGGAACACTGCGCGTTTCTTGCTGGGTGTGGCATCCTTCAGGTTGTTGGTCTCCAAGAACATTTGGAACCTGTCCATGTAGGAGTCCCAGTCTTCATTTGCTGGGTCAAATGGAGCGGGTGGTATCACGCTGCTGGTCATTCTGCCGTCTCTGTGCGTTGTCAGCCACGTGCTCCGTCACTACTTCGCGAGTGTTCAGTCAGCTCTTATTGTTCCGCATTAGCTCTTATCGTCTCCGCATCCCACCTTCGTCGCCAGTGTTCTATCTCGGAGGGTAGGCGCAAGAACGGAGACGAGACATCGGATGGTGACTCCAAACTCTTTATTCGTGACTTCAGGAACAGAGCGAAAAAGGTACGGCAGCAGCAGCCCTTTTTATAGAGCTGGCTGCTGTCAAAGCGTCCAATGGTTTAAGTTTGCTGTGCTTGGGCCATCCAATCTCGGCAGCCCGTTAACTAGCCAATCGGATCAGCCTTGAACGACCAATCGCGATCCGCTGTTAAAGGACCAATCAAACTTGCAGGATTACGAGCCTGCTGTGGAAAGGGCCAGTCAGGTTTGCAGGCTTATGAGCCTGCTAGTTCGGAACAATATACATATACACTTTAAACCCCAAAATACACTAAGGCAGAAGCTCATCTACCCCTATTTTAAGTGCATCTTAAACATTCTCTTTTTAAAATATTATAATATTGAAAAATATTCCATTGCTGACAATAACATCTGAGTTTTACACTTCCCTTATGCACCTGGACCAAGGTAAAATTTAAATCATCTTTTAAGATGTTTAAAGCCACAGTGGTGCAGTGGTTAGAATGCAGTAGTTCAGGCTTCTTCTGCTGATCACTGGCTACTAGCAGTTTGGCAGTTCAATTCTGATCCATTCAAGGTTGACTTCAATCCTTCCGAGGTTGGTGAAATGAGAACCCAGATTGTTGGGGGCAATATGCTGACCCTGTAAACTGTTTAGAGAAGGCTGTAAAGCATTGTGAAGCATTATATAAATCTAAGTGCTATTGCTACTGTCACCTCAATATTTTTGGCAAACCAAATTATTCGTGCAGAAATTTTGATGGTTTTCTTTTTAAAAAGAAACTTGACTGGCAATAAGCTGATCTAAACAGTTAATATTCCAACTTCCCCATGACTTTCAGAAAAGAAAAGCAAAAGAAACAAGAAAAGAAAGAAATGATTGCTAGTCCCGTGAGAAATAACTCTCCCTTGAAGCATCTTCTCAGTAAATTGTTGCAGTAATATGATTCAAGGTGGTATTTTACCAAGGAAAATTGACTTTCTCACTTCAGTGCCTTGAACTGAAGTAGTGAAAAGGACTGACTATATTTTGGCTGTCTACCCCCATTGAAGGAAGCATCTGCATCTCACTCAAAGAAGGCTTTAACCATATGGATGAAAGCAGGGCAGAGACTCCAATCCAACTCTTTGAAGAGAAAGTTTGATTCCTTTGAACAGGTGCCTTAAACTTCACTGCATCTTAAGGCATATATATCTATAATGTTATCTTTAAAAACTGACCCCACTCTAGAAACATTACATTATCAGCCATTCCATGCAGTCCTTAACTTATATATTTAAAAGGAAAAAAAAAACATAATCTCCTCCATTCAAGAATAGACCATGCAGGAGAGCCCTTTTAAAGATTATGTATTAATAGAAAAGCAACTAACTTTGCTCTGATCCTAAATCAGGGGTCCCCAAACTTGGCAACTTTAAGACTTGTGGACTTCAACTCCCAGAATTCCTCAGCCAGCAGAGCTAGTTCCTCAACCTAGAATGCTAAAGCTGCTGCATATAAAAAAAAAAGAGGAGCTCTGATCAGCTATCACAGACACATTTTGGATCTGAGTGGAGGTCCTGGGAAAGGTGTCAGAATAACACTTAAAAGGGACCTTGGGGGGAACCCTATGCCATTTCAGACAAGTCCGATCTTTTCTTAAAAACCTCCAGTGTTAGAGCATCCAGAATTTCTAGAGACAAGCAGTTCCCCTGGTTAATTGTTCTCATTGTCTCCTTAGTTTTAGGTTGCTTCTCTCTTTGTTCAGTTTCCATCCATTGCTTCTTGTTTGCATTCTGCTTCTTTGGAAAATACATTCCTCTCCCCACTTTCTTTGTGGCAGCCCCTTAAAAGCCTGTTGCCTATCACACTCTTGAGTAAAGCATGTGAGCCATTTCCTCCTTTCAGTGGTCCATGAAAGTACATCTATAGCATGTAGATAATAAAGTTTAAAAAAAAAAGGTGAATAACTATAGATAAGTTGAGGCTGGATGTGACAAGGAATGGCTGGGAGGGGAGGGGCCAGGTGAGGCATCCCTTGATGTGAGTGACATTGAGTTGGTCACACCCAGACAGTCATGTGACCACCAAGCCACGTTCAACCAATCATGAGACCACCAAGCCATGCCCATCCAGCAAGCCACATCCACTCAGTCACATGACCACCCAGCCTGAGGGATTTCAAAGACCAGTCATTGTGCAGGGTGCCAAGATGTCTCACTGCATGGGCAGTGTTTATTACATTTATAGGGTTTTTACAAGAAGACAAAGGCAACATCGATACAGCATCTGGATTGGAGAATAGATCCCACATGGGTGAAATCTCTCAGCCACATTGGTACAACTTCCCAACCAATCCTTAAAACTAGTGGTGATGTTAGTAAAATGAGGTCACCTATAAGTGCGGAAAGTGTGGGACTTTCCGCCTTCACCAAGATATAGGGAATGAGGTCATGCCAGTAGCCAAGAGGCCCCTATAGGTCTAGGACACTGTGGTGTGCCACGAGTGTCACCTACAGGATCTCAATTACTACTCCATAAGCCACACCCACAAATTAAGCCACGCCCACAGAACCAGTTGTTAAGGAATTTGAATCCCTCCCACCCACCCATCCATGTATGTGTGTGTGTATATAATTTTTTTATTTATTTTGATTTGTCAATCGCTTACAAGATAATAGGTATAAGTATATACATAGTTATGAATACATGAAATGGGTACATATAAGAAAAATAAAAGAAACAATAGGACAGGGATGGTAGGCATGTTGGTGCTCTTATGCATGTCCCCTACAGACCTCTTAGAAAAGGGGTGAGGTCATTAGTAGACAGTCTAAAGTTAAAGTTTTTGGGGTTTGGGGAAGAAACCACAGAGTCAGGTAGAGTATTCCAGACACTGGCCACTCTGTTGCTGAAGTCGTATTTCCTGCAATCAGGTTTGGTGAGGTTAACCTTGAGTTTGTATCTATTGTGTGCTCTTGTTTTGTTATGGTTGAAGCTGAAGTATTCATTCAGGTAGGACATTGCAATGTATGATTTTATATACCATACTTCGATCAGACCGAAGACGGCGTAATTCAAGGTTTATATATGCCAAAACGTCACTACAACTTTAAAAGCACAACTATAATGACATGGGAAAACACCCGAACAAAGCTGAATACCATATGTGTGTGTGTGTGTGTGTGTATGCATATGTATGTACATATACATATACATACACACACACACACACACACACATATATATAATGACGTGGGAAAATATCTGAACAAAGCTGAATACCATACATGTAAGTACCCGCAAAAACCTCAAGCAGTTTATCAGTCACATTGACTACTTGCTGGATCTTTTAACTCTTTTAAAGTGAAGATACAATCAGCCCAGCTCCAATTTGGTCATTCGACCAATTGCAAATTTTCATCAGAAATTGATGAAGGAGGTGGGGAATTAGTTACTATTGCTCTTCTGCCACATAGACAGGAGAGGAAAATGATTTTTATAAACCAACAACCACAAACATTCAAAAATAGCCACCCATCATGGAGTTCGAGACTTCCACTTGGCAACAACTTGTACCATTTGGCTTATTCTGTTTTATGCATGGCTGATGGTAAATACTAATGATTACCTCAAACTTGGCTACACGGATAATTCAGCTGGTCCGTTTTTTCCACATGGGTATTGATTCATTTCCCTGCAATGCTAATGTGCAATCCTAATGTTTTTGTATTTAGTTCCCAAAATGCAGCAGGTTGCTTTGAAATGATGCTTTTACATTTTAAAGTGTAAATGTTCAGTAAGCATTTGATTTGCTATAATGTAAAAAATTGTAAAAGGGATAGCCCAAATGATGTGCAAGTCTTTGAAACAAAAGTTTTGTTATTGGTAAAGACTCTAGATTTTGTGTAGTACATAGGAATAAAGTAGCTTGGGCTTCAAAGGCAATGGGTTATAGTGGAACAGGGGTGTCAAACTCAAGACCCTACAGGCTGGGGGCTGGATACGGACCACAGGGTGCTTAGATCCGGCTGTGGGGCCACCCTGAAAACAGCGAAGGGCCAGATCATGGTGCGTCTGCCAGTGAAAACAGAGCTCAGGAGGGCCATGTGTGGCTCTCCCCAACTCCATTTTCACTGGCAGATGTTTGCAGGAGAACATCACAACTGAAAATGGAGCTTGAGAACCTGTTTTCTCTGGAAAAGTGCTCAGGCCACTACAGGTGCCCCTCCACCCAACATAAGTGACATCAAACTGGCCCTGGTCTCCCTGGCCTCTTGAGGTAAAACACAGCCTTCATACAGCCCTCAATGAAATCAAGTTTGACACCCCTGTAGTAGAGTCACAGAATTCCTTTTCATCAAATTCTCAGGGAATCCACATAGTTATCAATACAGCCAAACAACTTTTCAGCCAATGCTTTTATGATTTACATGTAGAACAGTGGTGGGATTCAAATATTTTTTACTACCAGTTCTGTGGGTGTATCTTGGTGGGCGTGGCAGGGGAAGGATACTGTAAAATCTCCAGTCAGAGGTGGTATTTGCCGGTTCTCTGAGCCACTCAAAATTTCCTCTGCTGGTTTTCCAGAAGTGGTCAGAACCTGCTGAATACCACCTCTGATGTAGAACCTCTGACCATAATTTGTTCCATAACTTTTGTGGTGTCTTCATCTTCTAATGTTTCATCTTCAGGAATTTCTGGGTCATGGGTTGTGTTTGATCACCACCTGAGCTACTGCCTGAGTTCATGACCAGATTCAAAAATGTTGTGAATTTTTTGGTTGGAACCCAATTTGGTCATGGTCAGAAGCTTTCATGACCAGAGTTTCTTCTGTACATTGCAATTGTAATCTGCCAAACATTCCTGTTGCTTCAGGTTCAGTGAAGTGAAGAACAGATCCTCACATAAAATAAAATCCCCCTACCAACCTTTCTGAAAAATAATGGTGTGAGTTGTGGACTTGAACATGATTATATAGAAGGTATTCTTTTATGTGAAAGTATTTTTTGTTTATTTTCCATGCTTTATTCTATAATAAAAAAATGTAGGTATTACTGCATGATAAAGGTTTTCACATCCTTTGCATGTTGAGAATTTAACCATACATATTTGTCAAGCTGAATCCACATATCCAGATACAGTATATGCTCTGTTGAAACTCAGTGTACATTCTTACTTATTTTTGGATGAAAAACTAATAATTGTCAGGTTATACAGTGCTGAACTGATGTAAGAAAATGAGACAGGTCTGCGTGTGAGAATGTGAGCCAAGGGTGAAGTTGCCATAAGCTAAAAGTGGAACTGGAATGTATGTAGAGAAGACAAAAGCTATGAATCTTCTCAAAAAGAGAAGGGAGTAAACTTGTTAAGGATTGAAGGAGAAATGTCACCAGAAAACAGACAATAGACAAGAAGGCTGGGTACTTTGGACACTCTCCCCTCATCTCATCAACAGTTACAAGATTTGTGAAACCATAAACAAGGCTTTGGAAAATAGAATAAGTCCTAAAACCCAACTACTCTTTGAGCCATCTTGGTTCTGGATTTGGTTGCTACTTCCCCTCTGTCTTGATGTCTGACAGACTCTTTGAGAAGGATATGAGTAAATGGGGATAAGCATGTGAACATACAAGAGAACAAATGTCTGTTGGAACCAGTAAAGTTCAGTTGTACTTTGAATTCATTGGGTTTCTGTGCATTACATCAGAAGGTGACATGTCTCCGTGTTCAGTTAAAAGTGATTTGCATATGTCTTTAATCATTTTCCAGCTGCCAACCAATATATGCTCTAGCCATACTTACCTGGAAAACCTAGAATATAGAATAACAGAGTTGGAATAGAAGACCTTGGAGGTCTTCTATTATAACCTTTGGCTCATATAAAAAACCCCATACCATTTCAATCTCTTTTTTAAAACTTCTAGTGTTGGAGCATTCATGACTTCTGGAGGCAGGTTGTTCCACTGATTAATTGTTCTAACTATCAGGAAATTTCTCCTTAGTTCTAAGTCGCTTCTCTCCTTGATTAGTTTCCACCCATTGCTTCTTGTCCTGCCCTCAGGTGCTTTGGAGAATAGCTTGACTCCCTCTTCTTTACCTCGGTAAACGGCAAGATGCTGTTCCCCAAACAACTGTGTGTGCATGAGTAAATATAATATTGTAAGTCACCAAAAGTTATCTTATGATAAGATGGCTAGCCAATAAGTTTAACAGGAAAAGTTAATTAAATAACCT
The DNA here is from genome assembly GCA_004319985.1 of Emydocephalus ijimae. Classification (NCBI taxonomy): domain Eukaryota; kingdom Metazoa; phylum Chordata; class Lepidosauria; order Squamata; family Elapidae; genus Emydocephalus; species Emydocephalus ijimae. Next base: position 3,703 of record BHEV01038980.1, on the reverse strand, counting down.
AGAGAATTAATCCAGGAAGGGCTAATTTTAGCTCCAAACCTATCTAGGTTTAATTTAGGGCAAAGTAACTTTTCCAAATTGATGAATTCCTCATACGATTTTTTGGAACAACTTACTTAAAAATATTATATGGGAAAAAGGGTAAGTTAAGAGAGAGGATAATCCTTTTCTAGGAAACATGCAACAAAAATGAACAAAAAAATATACAGACAGTACAGATAGTCCTCAACTTACAACAGTTCATTTTGTGATTGTTCAATGTTACAACTGACTTACGATCGTTTTTTACACTCACTGTATGACTGTTGCAGCATCCTCATGGTCACAAGATCAAAATTTAGATGCTTGGCAACTGGTTCATATTTATGAGGGTTCAACTGTCCTGGGATCACGTGATTCTCCTTTTGTGAACTTCCAGCAATGTTCTGACCCATGTCCTTTTCCAACAAATCAAACACAATCCAAAAGGGGAACAGAAACCTTTCAATGCTTCTGCATAATAATTAGCTGTGATAAGCATAAGCCTTGCCAAACTGTGTGAGACTGCCAAAAGATAACAGACAAGAAATAATTTGCAATACAAGAATCTTCAAATACAAACTCAGGATACTGGAATGTCCACGAGGCTGAAGTTTCAAAACGTCTTTGCCTTCTGCAAAGCACATTTGCTTCACAGCTGGTTTTTATCTTCTTGAAGGAGGGGCCATTACCTTGCAACCTTCCTCCCAAGTCACCCATGCTGTTGTAGCTACTCTTCCCTGTGAGCAATCCTGCACGCACATGCCACTTGGCCCAGGCTCCTTGGGAACCTCCTCATTGCTGCCAGCCCCCACAATCTCTCAAGGCAGCAGTCCACTCCCTAATGGTCCTGGCCCCTCATCTGAGTCCTCGCTCTCCTCATCCGTCCACACCTGCTACCGGCTAACCACAACAAGCAAGCAAAGTCCATGGGGAAACCAGATTCACTTAACAACTCTTTTATTAACTTAACAACTTCAACGTTCACTTAACAACAATGGCAAGAAAAGCCATAAAATGGGGCAAAACTCACCTAAGAAATGTTTTTCTTAGCAACATAAACTGTGGGCTCAACAACTGTGGTTGTAAGTCGAACTCTACCTATACACAGTATGGCACTTATGCATATTTTAGGTATGAAAAAGGAAAACAAGAATGAAAAAAAATCAGCATTCTTGCTTCCTGGCCATTGTTTAATATAAGATTAAATATAATTTTAACATGGGATAAAATATCTGAAATATTATCATGGATTGGATCTGCCAGATAATCAGAAAAAAGGTGAGGAAACATCTTGCATAGGAACTCATTAGTGCATCGTGGAGAATTCTTAAAGATTGGAACATATGGACCTTGTAAGAGAGAGATATGACTTGAACTTTATTTCCGGTTTCCAAATATCTCATTAGGATTCTCATTAGTGGCAACATGCTGGTCTTGTTTAGGGACCGTGAAAAGGATTCCTTTGTGCAGAAGAAGACCTTTCTTGCAAAAAACCCATCATTATTGCATACACCATCCAGACAACACTGTTTGCATCTTAGGCATATCTGCTTATTTCAATATTGCAAAACTAAAAGCAACAGAAAAGGTCTAAGCTAACCGATATTCAAATCGTTATTCCAGAACACAGAACTATATAAGCCAAGAGGAAAATAGTTTGATCCAAAGACAGGCAATTTCTTGCTCACATATTCTCTGGCTAAATGGGCACAATATTAATCTTACAAAATTGCCAAAAGTAAAACCCTCCAACAAACACCTTTAGCTGAATGTAATCAGTGGAAGTATTCTAGTTTCTTGGAAGAGAACATTGCCATTTGTTTTTGTTTTAATTAAACCTATTGCCTACTTTTAAATAACACCTAGCAATGCCTTTTCCTTACAAAAGTTTAACTCCCCCCCCCCCCGAAAAAAAAAGATCCAGAGAGGCATAAACTAGGAGAAAAAAAATACTATCAGAAATCCAAAGAAGTGAAATACATACCCATGTGAGTATGACAGTGTTAAATCACAACACGAAAGCTGAGGGAACATGAGAGACACATAAAGTTGGTTTTTTTAAAAAAAATATTCCATTAAGCAGAAACTTATTGAGTGTAATAGGCAGAAATCCTAGAAGGAAGGAAGCATACAAATAATCCAAGATTCAGTTAAAGGTGCTGATTTGATTCAAGTAACTGCACCTGTGTATGGTTTGCCAATTGTACAGGGGCAGATAGGACAGTGCTCCAGAGGGTTAAGATAATTGCCCAGAGGATCATTGGTTGCCCATTCCCCTCTTTGGAAGAACTTTATAGCTCCTGCTGCCTTAAAAGTAAAGGCTCCCCTCACGCATATGTGGTAGTCGTTTCCGGCTCTAGGGGATGGTGCTCATCTCTGTTACAAAGCCAAAGAACCAGCGCTGTCCGAAGACGTCTCCGTGGTCATGTGACTGGCATGTCTAAACGTAGAATGTGTTACCTTCCCACCAAAGTGGTCCCTATTTTTCTACTTGCATTTTTACCTGCCTTCAAACTGCTAGGTTGGCAGAAGCTGGGACAAGTAATGGGAGCTCACTCCGTTACACGGTGCTAGGGATTCAAACTACCAAACTGCTGACCTTTCTGATCAACAAGCTCAGCATCTTAGTCACTGAGCCACCACGTCCCTTAAGAAAGTTCAAAACATTCTTAAAGATCCATCTCATCCTGGACACCCTTTTTTGAACTATTACCATCTGAGAGACAGTACAGTATAATAAAAACAAGGACAAATAGGCTGAAAAACAGCTTCTATCCCAGAGCAGTAACTATATTGAATTCTACCATATAGTGCAATATTAATGCAATATGAGGGGTTTTCAATTCAATTGTATAGAATGTGAAGGGTGTGTGTTTGTGTTTTATTTTTATAGTTACAGCATACACTGAAGATGCCATTTAATTAATCCCTAGCACCATGTAACGGAGTGAGCTCCCATTACTTGTCCCAGCTTCTGCCAACCTAGCAGTTTGAAGGCACTTGTATGAGGTGCAATGACAATAAACTAAACTTAATTAAACTAAAAAGAAACTGAGACAATTTCAGCTCAATTAAAATTGGTTGTGAGTGCATATGCAAAATCCATCCTCTACCACATCATTTAGAAGGCCTAGATTTTGAATTGTGAAGCCTTCTCCATCATCTTGCTTCTTGCCATGGATCAACCAGGGACCAGAAATATTTTAATGCTCTCCAAGTAGAACAAAGAAGTTAAATATGTGCAGCTTGGAATTTATCATTCATCATATCGAGGGATTAGGCACATTTGTTCTCCCAACTTCATCTCCAACAAGGTTATTCTTATACATTTCCATCCACATACATTTGTGGATATTTGCGTATTGATTTCTTTTTCACTCAGAAGAATTTCAATTTAATATGTCAATCCAGTAACAAAAAGATAGTATATGTGTGTGTGCGTGCATGTGATTTACCATATACTTTAGATGCATGTTACTTTATGTAATTCTAATCTCTTTTTTTCATACACACACACACAGAGAGAGAGAGAGAGAGAGAAAGATTGTCAAATGAAATGTCTATGGAGATTGTCATGATTGTCCCTGGACTTTCTTGTGTTTTCTTTGAAGATGTTTCGCTTCTCATCCAAGAAGCTTCTTCAGCTCTGACTGGATGGTGGGGAATGGAAGGATTTATATTC